>PVIR01027530.1:0-22829 GCA_004026965.1 Petromus typicus | reverse complement strand
CTTTGTCCTATTCACTTTAATCATTTTTATTACAAAAATTTCATTAGATTGTAAACTCATTTTCCCAGGTATTTCTGCTTGTTTGAGCTAGTATTTAAATCTCAGTAAGTAGACCACATAATTATATTTAAATCTTCTGTAATAAATTTTATAATTTATAAAAGACATATTCAGAAGTACCATGTAATTTTTCAATATATTTCTATATTATGCAATATTCAAAGCAGAGTAAACTCATTAAGTGAAACATTTATGTTTTTTGGTGGGGTAAATATTGCTTTTCTCCAGCAAAAAAAAAAAAGAGAGAAAATACGTATTTAACCATTATATATGCTATCAATCTATTGTTACATACAATATTGCTACACATTCTGTTCAATAAAACACCAGAACCTTTCGCTCCAATCTAAACGGAATTCAGTATCCAGTGATCAACCTTTACCTATGCCCTTCCCATCCCCCTCACCTTCGCAGCCTCTCATTACCCCCGTTCTTCTCTCAACTTCTATGAATTCAGCATTTTCAGTATTTAGAAAATGTGTTTATTACCAAAAAGACAAGTACTAGTGAGGCTGTAAAGAAAACAGCACCTCAGCACTGGTGGCAGAATGTAAAATGGTGCAGCCAGTTGGAAAAACAGTACAGTTCTTCAAAAACATAAAACGTGCTGGGCATGGGAGCACACAGCTGTAATCCCAGCACACAAGAGGCTGAGGCAGGAGGATCATTGAGTTTGAGGCCAGCGTTGGACACTCACATGATGCCATCTCAAAAACAAAAAAACAAAACAAAACAAAACAAAACAAAAAAAACCCCACAAATAAATAAGCAAAAAAGAGATGGGGACATAGCTCACGGTAAAGGCCTTGAGTTCAATTTCCAATATTGAAAAACTAAATGAATAAAAATACATGCTACCATATAATCCAACCTCTAGTTGGTTGTAGATACAAAATAAATGAAATTTAGCATGTCAAGGAGATATTTGGACTCCCACATTTGCTGTATCATTATTCATACAATTTTTATCACCTATTTGTATGTAACAGACAATGAATAAAGAAAATGTGACATCACAATACAATAATCTGTGAATACTTAAAACATATTGCTCAGCCTGAAAAAGAAAATCCCACCATCTGGAGTGAAATGGATGAATTTGGGGGGAAGGTGCTAAGTGAACTATCCAGTCACAGAAGGACAAAGGTGCAGGAGTTCAGTCCTGGGGGGGGGGGGCGCAGAGTGGTCGGAGTCAGAGAAGCAGAAGGTGGAATGGTGACCGCTGCGGACTCAGACTAATGCGAAGTTACTGCTCAGTGAAGTCAGAGTTTAGTCAGATGAGACTAAAAAGTTCTTGAAAACTTCTGTACTACAATGTGCCTAGAGTTAGCAACATTGCATTAGACTGTTAAGTATTTACTTTCTCTTTTCTCTCTCTTTCTTTCTTTCTCTCTTTCTTTCTCTCTCTTTCTTTCTCTCTCTCTCTTTCTTTCTTTCTTTCTTTCTTTCTCTCTCTCTCTCTCTCTCTCTTCCTTCCTTTCTTTCTTTCTTTCTTTCTTTCTTTCTTTCTTTCTTTCTTTCTTTCTTTCTTTCTCTCTTTTTCTTTCTAGGTACCAAACTCACGACCTTGCACTTGCAAGGAAGAAGCAGAACCATTAAGCTAAATCCCCATCCTCCCAAGCATTTCTTAAAGGGTGGACTACAGGTTATGTATATTTTTACAATAATAATAAACCTTGAAATTCACTGATTTACCCAGAATTTCATGCATAAAATAATTTTTAAAAGTTTTCCATTAAAGTTTCTGAAAATGTTACTAAAGGAAGGAAGGAGTATCAAAGAATATCAGCTAGGCTGTGGAACAGATGGGAGTGAAAACAAGTTTACTCAAAATAATGCAATTATCTATAAATAAATATTCTTTTAGTTATCACACTTCAAACTTAACACTAGAAAAGTAATATTCTCTTTCTATAATTACATCTGTCTAGAGAGATTATTCTGAATCAGATTCCTCCGCTAGAGATTTGAGATATGATGGCCAAATTTTATTTCACATTTTCTGTTAGCAAATAACTTTATGTCATTAACCTCTTTGTTTTCACATTTAACTTTAAAGTAGGACTAAAATTCAGAAATAAAAATACTAAACCACACTCTGAAGCCCGCAGAAAATATTACATGTCCATATCTTTTTTGTGCATCTTGGATATATTCTGTTTAACAGAATTTCAAGTGTAGATTATGGGTTTTAACAGACATACCAGATGTCTGCTGGTAAACTGTATTATAGCTTTAGATATAATATGATGCATTACTGCTACAAGGGCCCTTTTTTCTTGACTAGATCATAAAGTAAGTACAGGTGAAGGGGTACAAGTCAGAGTGTCAAATGGCAAGGATATGTGCATGTATTTTCTACTCTATCGTGGTTACCCAGAGTTCAAGTGGAAAGGTCAGTTCTTGTGACTTCCAAGTACTGCATCCAGTTTCAGCAGCAGTGAGGATATTAACTGCCTCAAGTAAGGCAATTTGTGTATATGGCTACCAACAAGAGTATCTCAACTATTTCTCACAAGAAGTCAAGGAAACTGAACAATCAAGTTCAAAGGCAACAAACTGTAAACACGAGGATAGTTTAACAACACCTATTGTCAAAGTATGATTTTAGTAATATAGATTGTAACAAAAAAGTAAGGAAACAAATTTTATGTATATGGTGGGGTGGTAGGGTGGGTAGGGCTATGGGAAAAAATGATAATTAAGTTGTGTCTTATACTGGTACAAATCCCCATTACAGAGTGCAATCATGATGTGTATATGTAATGTACCAATAAAGACTTTTTTTAAAAAGTAACATAGAAGAAATCATCCTAAGGGATTCTGGATTGGAAATACTAGAAAATAGTAACTATGGCATGAGATAATAGCTGACATTCTGTTCAGAACCCCTAGGGAGTTATGCATTTAGGAAAGATAGCACAGTGAGAAGAGACAGGAGACAGATCCAGAGAGGCTAACAAATGAACTTGTCACCGGAGTAAAACAGAAGAAGTGTGCAGTTAAAAAAATTAAGAGTCTACTAAGAAAAATGGAAAAAGGGAGGAAAAATTTGAAAAATCCACACACAGCTTAAGGGCTGATTGGGCACCAGGGTCTATCTGCTTATCTCTCGGACCTATATTAATGGCCTTTCCTTATTTAGTTATAGGATGTTCCAAAATATCTGAGTCAAAATTAGATACTGGCACTTAACTAGGACTGCAAACAGGACAGTGTGATCTCAGAAACGGCTGCTTCTGTGGTTCTTTGGACCTCAACTATTTTTACACAGAGAAGACATTTGTTTCTCCCAAAAATGTTTTAGTCCACTCTCCACTTTTAACCAGGTTCACTTTGGCAGTATAGGTTGTTGTAAGAGGAATTTGCTAAACTGGAGCACAGACTATCTTTGTATTATTTTTACATGGAGCAAATGATGTAATTACACATGATTTGGGAGTTTATAAGGTTATTTTGCTTAATTAAAAAAAACTAAAAGCACTGGAATTTGTAATCATTTTGAAAAGAATATAAATTTCTCAGGGTATAATTATATGTGTGACATTTTATGGGAAGGATTTACATTTATTTGACCATACATAACATGCATAAAGTATAGAAGTCTTTTCTACTACCACACTTTGATCTCAGCTCTTCTGTGGGTATAAAGCTCAGAGACAGTCAGTAGACTTATATAACCTTATTAATGGGAAGTAGAGAGGAAAAATTTGAAGCTTATTTGAATACACAGACAGTCTTATAAAATTTCTTCAAACACAAATATAAATTTTTGTAATTAGTTATAAACAAATGATTACTGTTAGTAAAAGGGCATCCTGATATTTTCCATCCTAGATAATATATGTAACAAAATGAGATTTTCTATTGGAAATGTAAATTTACTGAATTTTATGCCTTTTTGGTGATCACATGAACCAAGTCAATACAAATGTGCACACTGGAGATTGACTCTAAGCAGGAATTCCACACATGCTGAACTGCAAATATAGTGAAACTACAAGTTGTTTTGTTTGAATAATTGGTGCTGAAAAGATCAATTTTATTTCCTATTTTCATTGATTATAAGAAATGCTTAATTTTGTATGAGAGCAAAATCCAACATGGGAAGGAAATTAAATTTTAAGTAAAAGAAATGTTATAAACAAAATGCTTTTCCTTATAGCCAAAATAAAATTTTAATTTGGAAAATAATTGTTGTGTCCTTAAGAAAAAAATATAAACATCATTCTTTCTAAGACTCTTTTTAACAACCTTTGCAGTTACAGATAAAAGATGATGAATTTCATAAATAGCATTTAAGAAGACTAAAGTTTACATTTAAATGAGTAATTTTTACTTTTACATATTACTTAGATCTTGTCGATAATCATTACACATGATTATTGAAAACTCAATATTTATGAGCCAAACAAAATAAATTAAATATATAAGAGCAAACAGAACAAGTCATCACTTTTGTCCCCTAGCCTTAAGAATAAAAATGATGATAAACATCTATTTTGAACACTAAAACAAGAAAAAGAGAAGTGGCTCTGCTTTTCTCTCCCAACTGAAATACCAGCCTCTTGTTATGATATAGAATTTTTGGCTAACAACAAATTAGGCTCAGAAGAATAATAAGCTTCTCCATTTTCCTTCTAAAATAATTATCTCAAATACAACTCAAGGCACCTGGCAGTCATAATTTGTTTCTAGGTAGAAAATTGGAGAGAAGAAGAGTGAAACTGTCAGAACTTTAACTTTACAAATATGGAGAAGCAATTACAATTCATAATTAATCAGACTTAGTTGTGCATTTATTTTATTAAGTAGAATGCATTTAAGAATATATGAAGCAAGACAGGTAGAACATACAGCACATATCCTAGAAGAAGAGTTAGTATTTTGGAGATAGAATATTTGATTAACAGTTATTCTCTAATAGTGTCTCAAGTTGTTTTTGTGTGCTTTTCTTATTGTGTAGTTCCACAAAAACCTTGGAATCTTGGTGAGTCTGAAAATATACAAGAAAGAAAATGTTGTAAGTAAAAGCCACCAACTGGGATGAGGAGAGAAAGACAGAGTTTTGTAAGGACCCATGGGACATCACCCCCCCCCATCACTGGTGACATGTTCTTGTTCCATGTACACCAAGAAATGGCTTAGTTAAAATGCTGACAACCTAGATTTTATCCAGGGCGCCGGGATTGAATAAATGGCCTCACTCTGCATAGCTCCAATTGGGAAAGCATAATAAGGGATGTCATGAATGCTTTGCCTGGGAAAACAGTTTGTTTTTACACAGATTACATATTGTAGGTATCAGGAAAGCTAAAGTTGAGATTACCTGAAAACAAGTAAGCAACTAACAGGTCAGAGTTCATAAAGATCTTTCCCTGGTAGTTTGTACCTGTGTACCACCTCTGGCCTTCCCAAGGCAATGTGCCATCCTCCCGTCAGACTCAGCCTCCAAAACCCAAGGCCAGGCCTCTATGCTTTTCCAGCAAAGAATAATAATTAAGCATCCCTGCTTTCAGACATCTGCAGTTCTCAAACCCAAGAAATGCAGTTCTCCAGCAGAGTGATAACCAAAGTCAACCCCCTCCTATGACGAGGTCTTCTTACTGACGCTTGGTGTTATACACACTAAATCTTTTTGCAAACTTAGGTACACAACAACATGCCATCCTGCTCACACATATTTTATTACTGACAAGACAAAAAATTTTGACGCATTTTTCTCTTTTGTTATACACATACAATCATCTTTGTCTTTATTTGAACAGACTGCTTCCTTTATTCACCAGTTATACTACCACTTCTTCCATTTTATATTGTGATGTCAGAATTTTCTTTCCCACCATTTTCATCAAACATGTTGCTTCACATCTGTAATCCCAGTGAATTTAGCTCTTCTGTAACCTCAGCACAGAAACCCTGTAGCCCACTGCATTTAGAAACATCAAGTAAGATCATTATCTCTTCTTTTTTTTAATCTTTATTGGTACATTAAACACACACATCATGACTGCACTCCATACATTTTTTTTAGCTGTCTCAGGCCGTGTCTTACAAAGGATCTTATAGAGCAGAAGTCTATATTTCATGACTAAAGTAAAAGACACATTGTGTTTTAGAATGTGTTTTTATTTTTAAAAAATCTAAAAATATAACATTGGACCATATTAAAGCACTCTTGAGTATTAACCAATGTCTAGAGTTAGATCTACTCTCTAAATATTCTTGAATAACATCTATTGTATAGCATATAAATCCTGTGAAATAAAAATGTCAAATGGCATGATATTATATTTTATTCATATTCTCTTTACAATTGTTAATCAGTGTTTACAACCTGAAGCAGCTTTAGAAATGGAAACTAAGATATAGCTAATGATGTCAAGTACAAATGTTACACTTTTGATATAATATAATATACTATTTTATCACTATTGATTTTTACTCCAATGCCCTCTCCATTCCTCAGAATTATTCATTTTTTTCTATCCTGGAAGCTGCCTTTTCTCCTAGTTTCACTGAGAGATACTTCAGGAATTATGCTTCCCAACAGGAATTGAAGTGGGCCTCAGTCCCCTCATAGTAAGTGTGGAACCAGCTGGACACTTCGTGCATGGCCTTCTCACAGGCCGTGTGGTCCTCTGGAGATGCAGGAAATAGGCCTGACCATCTCCTTCCTCCTGGTCCTCCTTACCTCACAAAAAGTCTCTTTTATTCTCAGAATCACATCAATTTACTGAGTTAAAATGCCTGGAAAAGAATAAAAGTTCTACTTCAAAGTATTTTTAAATGCACAGCAGTTTTGGAATTATCTTGTTTTCCTAATTATGTTCTGTTACTGCTTTATTTTAGACGTTGATGAACACATAGACTGAAGCATTAAGAAAAACATTCACTTCATTTTACCTGGATATTTCAGGGTGTCTCTATTTTTATTCTTGGGCATAATTACACATTTTTGTTCTGTCATATTCTGACTTTTTTGAGCTTGTTGGAATTTTCTTCAATAGAAGCGTGACATTTAGAAAGGGCTCTGTAAATGTATTCGGGAATTAATGTAGCCACTTCCTGAATACAAGATAACATTTGATATACTATCCTTTTAAAAAAGAGAAATATAATAGGCTTATTTTATCCCAGTTAGGATGATAATTCTGTAAGGAAGTAGCATAAGATCATAATGATGGGTAGTAAATAAAGATGTAAGACTTTTTTCCCCATTTCAAAGCCTACTTTACTTTGAAGGTTCGCAGGTTTGCATGGCAACAGAGATAATGTCCCCAACTCTCAGTCTGAACCCTTTCAGCATTCTTTACACAGTGCAATGTCAAGGAAAAATCCAAAGCTTACTCTACCGCTCACAACCACATTAGAACCTATTTGTCAGTCTTAAAACTGTTAAGTTTCTGTTGACATCATTTAACTAATACTCCAACTTTAGAATGCAAAAATGTCAAAAAAAATCTCTTTTATAGTAAGAAAATCTATAAATGCATTAGGGCCTGTATCTTTCACATATTAATGAGCTGAAGCTTTTTTTTTCAGTAACAAAGCTTATATTTTTATCAACACAATGCCTTCTTTTCAATAGCATCAAGGCAATAAAAGAATAAACACCAAAATTTAGTTTAAATATTAAAAGGAACTCAGAACTTTATTCACTGTATTTTATTATATTCATCATTTGTGTACTCATTTTGTATCATGGTTAAATTATATGGAGATTTACCACAACATTTCATAGCATAAACATCTCTGTGGGGAAAATGGTTTCATTTATACATGTAGTAAAAAGTAAGAATTTGATCAAAATTAGGGATGGGTAGCGGAAGTGCGAGTATGATCAAAGTCCATATGCAATGAGTCCCCACTTCCTTCCAAAACATTAACCAAAAAGGAAATTGGAAGAGGGGGTGAGGGGAGGGCTAATTGAATGATCTTATGTGCATGTTCAAATCTGCCAAAATAAAAAACACTGATCAGTATGCCTTAAGAAATATGTGGAAAAGTATTTAAAATGCATACTTATGCCCCAGAAGATATACATTGATTTAATGATTATGAAGGTATGTGAGGCATTGTAAAAAAAAAAAAAAAAGAATTCCATTCATGTTTTTTTTTTCTTTTCACTGCTTTAGCAATAAATTTCACTCCCATAAAGTAATGTGATCTTAACAAAGCCAGGATTAATCTTACTGTTATTGGATGGAGATAAGTTTATTTTAAGATGCAGATAAGAAATGCTGCATAAATCTTAACCAAAAACAGTCAGGAATATGCAAAAAAAAGTAAATTACAATTGACCTTATGCATATGAATAGATTCTCAACTTGAGAGAAATAAACAGATTCAGCTTACTTTGAGCATGTTCCACCTTTGCAACACTTCCCAAAGCCCGAGAGAACTCTTTCTTGGTGAAGCTGCAGGAAAACTGGCATTCTGTTTCTGATTACTACAAATCAGTGCATTCTTATGGAGGACAAATTTCCAGTAACCCCACATCTAAAACTGTACATTGCAGGCTGAGATAAAACGTTGGAAGTGATGTCAGTCAGCCCAGTGGAAATGCACTGAGCTCCATGTAAGAAGCACTGGGGAGAAAAGGAGCAGAGAACTAGAAATAGCAGGGCAGCCACAGCAGGACAGTCTGCTCACGACATCACAGTAGAGATGAGACCAATACCTGTCGTGACCTTCTAAAAGGGCAAACCCTCCCATTCCTGCCAAATAATCTGAAATCAAAACAATCAGTTTGCATCTCTCTCCTCAGAAAGGGGCAAGCTGGGTCCAGGGTGGAGCTAAATGTTCCACACCTTCTTAGCAAATGCAAGGTCCTGAGTTTGATCCCAGGTCTGGGAAAAAAAAAGAAAAAGAGAAGGGGATGTTAAAACGTAGAAGGTGATTAAATAACAAAATATTTATCTGCTAGCACTGCTCTGTTGGCCCCTAAAATCACAAATATTAACAAGGTGTTCTTTCTCTTTTACAAATATCAAATTGTTAACAACTTTCTACCAATATGTCACAAAATATTGTTGAATGATGCTGTTGGGAAATACTTGGCAATATGCAAACATGAAAATATGATTTTTTGAGTTACTTACTTATATTCATGCTAAATGGAACATGTGCCTCTTTGTGAAATTCTGTAACCCAGTCTTTTCAGCACTATTTGTTAAAGAGGCTATCTTTCCTCCAGTGAGGGTGTTTGGCTCCTTTGTCAAAGATGAGGCGGCTTAAAAAATGGCTGCTATTAAAAAATCAACCAACAAATGCTGGAGGGGCTGCACGGAGAAAGGATCCCTTCTCCACTGTTGGTGGGAATGTAGACTGGTGTGTCCACTGTGGAGATCAGTGTGAAGATTCCTCAAAGAACTAGGACTAAAGGTCTTATTTGACCCTGCTACTCCCCTGCTAGGTATATACAAGAGAGAGAGTTAAAAGGATCATACCACAGTGACATATGTGAACCCATGTTTATAGCAGTTCAGTTTGTGATAGCTAAGTCTTGGAAACAGCCTAAGTATCCATCAATGGGAGACCGGATAAGGAACATATTTTTCTTATAAACTGGAGTATTAGCCATAAAGAATGATAAATTTGAGTCATTTATACTCAAATAGATATACCTTGAGGACATATTCATAAGTGAAATAAATAAGATACAGATGTATAAATACTGTGTCTTTTCTCTAGTATGAGAAACTGAAGGTGCAAATGAGTTCTAAAATGTATGATAGGTAATGTGAAATGGGAAGAAAATGTTCAAAAGGAAAAGTGTGGGTAGGGGAAAGTAAAAAAGGAAAAGAAAAAGGTTGATGGTTAAAAGAAGGAAACAAAGCTTATGTATATAGGGGTAGGGGTCGTAGGGTGGGCGAGAGAAAGGGAAAAACAGAATCGAGATGTGTCATGTACAGAAACAGATTCTCAATGTTGAATGTGATCTAATGTATAATATGTACCATGGGTATACATTATACATGGTATAATACATACATATAATGCATACATGGTATAATATGTACCATTAAAGTCAATATGAAGAGAAAGTCTGTAACACATTACTCCCAACAAGCATGTTTTAATTTGAAAATAGCTCCCATTTGTTTTGGAGTGTTGGCTGAGCCATTTCTGCTCACTATTTTCAGAACAATTACCAGAAGTAACACAGGGCATCTCTGTTGGCTACCTTTTCCTCATTGAGGCAAAATACTTGACATCTATCACTTAGAAGAAACTAAGTTTATTTTGGCTCATGGTGTCAGAGGCTTAAGTCCATGGTTACTTGGCTGCAAGGTAGAAACTGCACTAAGGAGACAAGCTGATGCTATTTCATGGCATCCAGGGTGCAGAGAGAGGGGAAAAACCTCACAAAATACTTTATCCTTCAAAGAGTTGTCCCAATGCCCCTCTTCCTCCAGTGGGCTCTTCCTCCAGTGGGATCCACTTCCAGTGTCTTGCACAGCTATCAACTCATCAATGCATCTGTTAATGAAGACGAGATGTAGGCCGTCATGGTGTGATCATGTTCAAAAGCCCCACTCCTGCACATATGAATCTTCTGTGTACATTTTTCATTCATACATTTGTCCTCTGTAAAAAAAGGCCCTAGAATCTTTAGGAGTAGACGATCTAGTGAATGAACACAAGGAGGAAATTCATCCTTCTTGAGGGAAATAAAAGTCTCAGCCTGAGAACAGTAACCTGAAACATTTCCAGAATCTAAGCCCTTCATCCTACCCCTCCTTCTTCCTGTTCAGCCCTCTAATTCATGAACTAGGCTTACTTTTGTGCCAACCTATATGAGATCATCTTTTTCCTCTCTATTGTTTCACCAAGGATGTGATTTTGATCTAAAGTCTCCTACTTTATCCCAATCATTTCTAGAACAACCATTGAACTAAATTCTTATCCGACTTTGAAACTAACCTCGCAGGCAAAATATTGATTAAAACTCAATGTGCTATGAGGGTTTAGTGAAAAGGCAATGGGTTTGAAATACAGATATACAAGTAAAGCTTTCTTGTGGTGTCTGCATCACTTCAACTTCCAAGCATGTCTATTTTTTGATTAAGAAATGTCAGTTCAACCTGAAGAGCATATGTCTTCACACAAGTACAAGTGTGGCATTATTGTTCATCAGGGTTACACTGACTTGATCAGATCTACATATCACCACAGAACTGGCAGTTGCTTTAAACAACCACAAGCAGAAATCCAAAAGTAAATGGGAACCAGAAAGTAAGAAGTTTTACAGACAAACAATTCACTCACAGCAGGATTTATACTTCTTATATGGTATTGGTCTATATCAAGCCAGGTTTTGGAAAACATTTTACACTCCAGTTATCTGCTATACATACCAATAGCTCAAATCAAGAAAAGAAGTAAAAGAAAAGGGACCAGAAGCCTGCTTCTAAAACAGTTGTGCATAATGTCCATGGTTGTTAAAGCAAGGGCTGTCTTCATGAGAAGGTTTATGTAGTGTCAGTTATGCTTTGCATCTCTTTCTCTATTAGCAGGAAAGGAAAGGGAGTAAAAAGTTATTTTTTCATCTTTTTCTGAGAAATCATAAAGGAGATGAAATATGTGAAAGCATGAATAGAAGCTACAAACTACCTTCCTCTTACTTTTACTGATTGTACTAGTATCTCTTATGCCCATGATAAAGGCATCTTCCTGCATGAAAATGTGATTTTAGATGTTGACGGTCAGATACATGAATACTATCAAGCAACCTGACCAGGCAGAGAAGTTGACTATTGTACTGGAAACTTATTTTCAATTAAAAAAGAACAAGGGACCAGTTATTTAATGTTTTTGTTTGTGAATCCTTAGAACACTATATCTAAGCTAGAAATTACCTCAAGCAATTGTCCTCCCCTGTGTATTTTTCTTTAATCTCAGCAGGACTCACTTATAAAATTCATAGCTTTTGAAAGGACGCAATTACACCGCAGGACAAAACAAGTCTCTCAAATGCAAGGATGATAGAATTTCTCACTCCAACATTAAAAGAAAGAAAAACCAAGCATGCAACATGAATGCAAAGTGTCTAGAAAATTCTAAATATTTGAAGTCCTTCCTGCCCCCAGAATGTGCTGTTACAGTTATTACTTATGTAAGATCAAATAGTAGTTACTCCAGTAATACTAATTACTAGAGACTATCACTTGATAATTTGCTCTGCTGCTCCAAGACAAATCTATGAGAATCTTAAAGAAGTATTTTATGTATTTTGGCAGAAGGCAAAATTTTTCAGTAATGTTTATCAACCTTGGCTTCACTTTAGGGTCACCAGACTTCACTGAGAGCCTGGCGTCACTGCCAAGGGAGTGTGAGGTATGTCGTATACTCGAAAAGTGGCTCAGTTTTGGTGTGGATCAGGGTCACCTGGAGGTGACAGTTACATAGGGATTGCTGGGCCACCCCAAGAGTACCTAGCTTTGTTAACCTGGGGCAGGGATGTGTATTTGAATTTCTTAAAATTGCATGTGATGTGGTTGTTGATGTTCTGGCAAAGACTTTGTCACAGCTCTCCATAGACCACAGTCTCAAGTGTTAATGTGAACTCGAAGAACACAGAGATCTTGTTTGAGTCCACTGTTGATCCAGTAGACTAAGAGTGGAATGAAAAGTTTCACATTTCTATCAATGAGATGTTATAATGAAATATACTTTGAGTTGCAAAGTGAAAGAGGCTTTGAAAGTTCATATATTACATTTGAATTCATAGGTAAATGCCCAGAAAACCATCAACTAGTTGGGAATGGTGGCTTATTCCTATAATCTGAGCACTCAGGAGTCTGAAGTGGTGAGTCTGAGGCTAGCTTGAGATGCATACTGAATCTGACACTAGCCTGAGCTACATAGCAAAACTCTGTCTCAAAACACCACCAGCTATTCAGCTGATGTCTTCTATGGTCTCACCTCTGTTTTGCAGACTTAAGTGTTCGTATTGTACAAATCTTTCTCTGAGCAACACACTAAAACTTTAGAGTATAAATTAGGGCTACGGTTAACCTAAGCCTATAGTACTAGAGATACATATGGTAACTAAAAATTTTGTTTGACAGAATTACCAGTAGCAGCAGTCTTTCCTGAATTTTCACTTCATGAATGTTCCTTAAGATAATGATTAGACATATTGACTAAAACCATACATTTTAAAAAGGCCTCTATAACCCTAGAAGGAAGCAATTACACTGAGAGACAAAACAAGTCTCTCAGATGCAAGGTTGATAGAATTTCTCACTCTCTGGCTGGGTAGCAATTCCTGAAATCTGAACTACTTGAAAAGCTGAGGTAGGAGAATCACAAATTTGAGAGTAGCCTGGACAATCTACTAAGACTGTCTCATGATAAAAATGTAAAAATGGACTGAAAATGTAGCTCACCAGAAAAGTACCTGGGGTTAATTCCATAGAAAGAAAGCAAGAAAAGAGGGAAAGAAAGAAAGAAAACAAATAACTAAGAAATACAAACACTGGTAAGAGACACACAAGGACTAGACATATTCCCACTTAAGAGTTATGAACACATTCTATGCATTGTGCATTGTCTAAATGCTTGAGACACAGTCGTGAATAAGGTCAGCAAATGCCTCGCTTTGTACTTATCTTAATAGGCAATCTGTGTAGTGTACACCAAACATAGATAATACCTGCCATGTATCACTAGCTAGGGAAGATGTTGTACACAAGTACTTTCATTTAATATCAATAGAATTATTACTTATGTGCATTATTTCACAATAATTCTTATACCTAATATGATGGTCTTATTAACCTCGTTATTATTTCCATTTAAACATTGCAGAACTTGAGACTGAGGTTGAATAAGTTCAGTGCTGTAACATAGCAATTAAGTGATTGAATCAAGGGTCAGTGCATCTCTGTGACTGAAAAGTCATCTTCTGTATCTTACCACATATCCTCTAACATGAATTCCTAGCCTATTTCCCTGCTTATAATTTTTATATTAATTCCATTTATATTATATGTTGCTTGTTTTTCTTTGTGATTTTAAATAAAATTGACAAAGAAAAAACATTTAAAAACATTATTAAATTATTTTGAAATACAATTCATTGTTATTCAAATGTCAGAAAGTATCTTGAAAGAATTCTGTTTCAATATTACATCTCCTACCCCCACTACACAAAGACAAAAATTCCTGAGAAGACAGATTTACAGTCTTGAAATTTAGTGTTTACCTAGCTTCAGATAGAAGTCTTATACCATTACAACTTTCCCACCTCCTAAATAGATATTATACTATTTTTTAACTCTTTTTTAAAAGGACATTGTTTTCAGGTCAATGATAAGGTTTTTGTCTTTTTTCTGAAGAAATACGACCTTAAAATGTTATATAAAGCCCAAAATGACAGTATCTTTTAAGGGAAGCAACAGAAATAGAGCTTTCATATTTTTTATAATTGTATCTTTTCTTTGTTGTAGGGTTTTCTATTTCTTGAATTGTAGATGGTCTATCAAAAAGGCTGTGCAACTTCTGAAGATATTTATTGGTAAGTGGCAGCCTATTACACAATGAGATAAACTGTAGCTTTACCAGTGCTTTGGATTTAAAGTAGCGGCAGAGTTCCCTGACTCCAACATTTAACTTGATTTATGGTTTTTGATGTAAAAAATACTAGGGCTCAAATGGCTTTAAGTGACTTTGAAAATTAAGTAAGAGAAGAAAATGCAACTACTGATCTAAACTTGCTGTGAAATATTAATTATGCATTTCAAGTGAAGGAAATAAGCAAGCAATAATTTAATCTGTGACATGAAATAAATCCCAAACTGTACTTTTGCTGAAGGCGTTTTCTAAAGAAACACTTGATTTTTAAGCCACAAAGGAACTGAAATTGAAACCATTAGAAACCAAAGACTGAGATGTTTATTAAAACATTTTCCCCTGGATAGCAGGCTTTTTTTTGAAAGCCACTTCTGAAAGGTAAGTTAGGGTGGAAAAGCAGTTCTAACCCAAAGAGGAATAGAGTGTCTTTTAAACATATGACAGGTAAAACTTCTTAATGATCCATGCCAAGATAAGATGGCTGTAGCAGGTGCTGAGTCAGAGCAGAAGCACATCTGAGTGTCGGTGCCATTGTAGACTTTAATAATGCCCGGCTATCAACGTGGGCAGTGTGCCAGGGCCAGAAAAAAGGCAATGCTTCTGTGATAACTGAGCGTTCCAAACCTCCTCGTTATAAATTTCTCTCAACTCCCTAAACCAGAAATAATATCCTCAGCATTCTGTATTAGGCGACACACACAGGCATATTATCCATATTATATTAATCTTCAAAATATATTGCCCAAGAAGAAGACATGAAAGAGAACAGATAATCTCTGTGGGAGGAATTAACACTTGAAAAGAAAAAAAAAAAAAGGTTTGAAATAAAATGTATCCATGGTGAACACAACACGTCTTTTACATGGCCAGTTGACAGGAATTTGGCTGGTGTGTAGAGCACTACACAGGTCTTTAGTCTTATGTGTTTTAATTGTTTTCCCCTTAATATCTCAAAGTTAGGGCAAATACATCCCTCAGGATTTGGAGAGTAGGATTTTTTTTCCCAAAGAGAAAGATGACTAAGTTACCTTAATGTGCCATTGGAAATTAGAAGAGGCTTTAGTTTAGCAGTTTCACATTCAGGATATCAGTCACTTTGTGCTATTCAAAGGTCAACACTGAGATTTCATTTTACTCCACAAAGAATGGCTACCACTTCAGAATCAGTCAACAGCAAATGTTGGCAAGGCTGCGGAGAAGAAGGAACCGTTCTCCATTGTTGGTGGGACTGTAGACGCATACAACCCCTGTGAATATCAGTTTGGAGATTCCTCAAAAAGCTAGGATTGGAGGTCCCATTTGACCCGGCCATTGCCTTGCTAGGTATATACACAAAAGAATTAAAAGACTCATATCACAATGACATATGTGCACCCATGTTTATAGCAGCTCAGTTTGTGATTGCTACATCTTGGAAATAACCCAAATGTCCATCAACTGGAGACTGGATAAAAAAGCTGTGGTTTTTCTACAGAATGGAATATTACTCTGCCATAAAAATGATAAGTTTGAATCATTTATACTTAAATGGACATACCTTGAGGATATCCTCATAAGTGAAATAAATAGGTCACACACAGGTAAATATCACATCTTTTCTCTGGTATGAGAAAATAAAGATGTAAATGAGTCCTAGAATAGTATGTTGTATATTGTGAAATAGAAAATACTCAAAGTGAAATAGAATAAAGGGGGAAAAATAATGAGATTGCAACAAAAAAGAAAGGAAACAAATTGTGTGTATATAGGAGTGGTGGTAGGGTGGGTAGGACTATGGGAAAAAATGAGAATTAAGTTGTGTCTTATACTGGTACAAATCCTCATTGTGGAGTGCAATTATGATATGTATATGTAATGTACCAATAAAGATTTCAATAAAAAAAGTCAAGCTCTGTCTGAGTCAACTTAGCAAACATTGTATATGTCTAAGACATATTTGGAAATTTATAATCACAGTTACATATTTATAAATATAGTATCAAATTTTTAAAAAACAACATGAGGTAAGAAACTAAAAATAAAAGGACTGTTATAACAAAGTCATTACTTGGAAACTTGTAAGTTATGCAAATCCTCAGGTCCCCTCCCTGACCGATTGGAATCTAATGACCTAAATGCAGAAAAGAGCAAGACAATGATGTTCGAACCACTTCTCTGTTTGTGAAATTTTGTACTTGATCTTAGGAGAATATATCTCACGTTCACTCTTGCAAGCAAACATGACTACAATGCATTTGATTTGGAAAGTTTCACTCTTTTTTCACCTCCACAAGGAAAGAGCTTTAAGGACATAGAAAAAGATAAAGTACTAAGGCCCAGAAGAGCTGCTGTGAAGACCACAGAATACACAAAACAGCTATTAAAATTAATATTATCTAGTTGTATATTGAAAAAAAGAAAAAAGCTTTGAAATAGAAAGATATGATGATTTTTATATCTACACACAATCATGGACCCTTAAATACATAGACTTTCCAGTTTATAATTATATTCTATAAAAGTATCAGAAGAGAAACAGGGTATGTATCACAATTTGTTTGTCAGATTATGATTAACTTTAATTTTTGTGCTATCTTATGCATCTGTAATTTCTATCACTTTGAACTAAAATATTTGCTTTGCAAAATATTCTCCAGTATATTTGAGCTGGATAGAACTTTTATTGAGAAGTTGTTATGGAAACTTATTGTCATGATCAAAATTATTAAATCACAGAGTGATTCTTGAACTTGTCTGAGGATTAAATTTTCCTAGGAGATGTAAAACACTTCTGAAGGCTGGGTCACAGCCTCTCAGAATTGGATTCAACTGTTTGAGGCTATGATTCATGCTTTAGAATTTTTAGATTTGTAAATGATTCTAATCTGCAGACTGATTTAGAAACCAGTGGTCTACATTGTTTTAAATACATTTATTTCAGTGTTACCATAAAAATGAAGAAGCAGGGCTTTCTGACTTTGACCTCACCGGGGCCTCATGAGATGTATAGAATTTTCTCACTACACCTTCTGGTGTCCCTGACCAAGCTGTTGAATCCTCATCTCATTTGTAGTAGCGCATACCTAATCTGGGTAGCGGTGTGTTATTAACACATCAGAAACAGGAAACTCTTTAGTACCCAAGTAGATGCACTACTCTGGGTTAGGGGTTCTGCAGAGGTGTTCCCTAAACCAATTAATTCTCATCCTGAATCTACATTCACCACATCTCACTGAGCATTTCATATCAGCTTTCTTCTGTCCATCTCCAACGCCTTCTCTCAAAACATGTCTGGGAACAAACTTTCTGCTATCCTGAATAATTCCATATTAAAACTGTTTCTTGCTGATACCAAAAATGTGATCATAAAAAAAAGAAACAATCTTATGTGTATAAAGGGGTGGGGGTGGGAGTTGTAGGGAGGGCAGAGAAAAGGAAAAAAATGAGAATTAAGGCATGTCACAAATAAATTCTCAAAGTCAAGTGTGATCGTGAAGTTTATATGTAAAATGTACCAGAAAAATCAATATTAAAAAAGAATCTAATGCTCAATGAAATTACTTCCAACTTTGAAATTGCTAGTCATCTCAGAAGGGAAAATTATATATATTTTTATGGGTGAAGATTAACAAGATAAACTAGATAAATCTAAAATTATTAGAAATTTGATGTAAATAATTGTATGTGATACTTTACATGTTCATGGTAAAATTTATTTTGTTTTATATGTAAAGCTAATTTAATTTAGTCAAATATTTTATTTAAGAAAATTTATGGTATTACCATTAATATTAAAAGCATTAAAAAAGACCAAAACCTGTAATTCATTCATCCATTGTTACATTTCTTCTTTAAGGCATCATAAGAGTTGTTCTTAACATCTTCAGCTAGAAATCAGAAGTTAAGTTTGCTTTACAGACTATTTAACACAGAAAATTACAAGGAAAATGATGTAAATATTTGTGGAAGACTTATACACATTTCAGTTCAGGCAACAGCATGACTAAAATAAAGAAAACCCTACCACTCATCTTAAGCATAGTTCTTGTTCTTTAAGAAATAATTTTTGCCAATGGTGAAAGGTAAAATAATAGTCAATAAAATGGGCTTTTTACCCCTCAAATGTGGAGTGAAACAACTTTGTAGGACTGTGTCTAGATTGACAAAAGTCATTCTAACTACTACAGTAAATAAACTCTAAACTTTTGCAGGCTTAACCTCATTCCTGTGGACTTTAAGTACACTAGTGCAATCACTGCATCTGGATGTTCTTGGCTTGGTGGCTCTTTTCAGAAGCTTTACTCTCAGAAGGGATTTGGGGACCTGGGTGCCTCCATTTGTGGTACTTGGCTTTTGATTTACTATGAAGCCCCTTCCATCACTGTCAACCATCAAATGTCATAAAAAGTAAGCAACATTATCAAAACAAAATTGTCACATATGCCCATTTGAATTAAAATTCATTCAAACAGTTGAAATTTTTTAAATAGTACTTTTATTTTTTACTGGATACAATTTTCCATAGCACATGCCACTGGGTATTATTGGAAAATATTACCAGGAACCTGTAAGTTCTTATTTAGAACTTCTGTTTTAGTGTTAAATAACAAAGTAAAATTGACACCCCAAATTTCTCATAAATTTTTTTCCTGGAAGCTATCAAAACATTATGATGACCACAATGCATTTGTTTTCCTAATTCTACCTTCAAATACTCGATTCATGACCAGTAAAAATTACTGCAACATTGCCAACATTTACCAATTATTATCCCTCCAAATGTTGGAATTTTGGGGGCTTTCTTTTTTCCCAACTTTTACTTTTTAGTACTGCAAGTTAGCAGTACATAATGATTACATTCATCATGAAGAGTTGGTCCATGTACGTAACACATTGCAATTGCTTTTCCCATCTTTCTTCCCCACTAAATCCCTGAATATTCTACCACAGGATAGGGTTCTGGAATATTTTGCAGCTTGGATAAGTGAGATAGATATTATTAATAACATAATTTATGATGATACCTGTTTCATTAGCTTGGAACTTTGAACTATGGGTTTGCTTTCCGAGACCAACATAGCTACGGTCACTCAGGCCTGACTCAAGATACAAAAGTTTGGATGTGCTTCTTTAATTGGAAACATGCTACAAATGCTGTCCCAGATGATTACTTGGAGAATTAGGCACTGTTCTTGTGATTCTGTGGGAAAAGACAAACAGAAGCTTGAGGCTGGTCTTTCTTGGACTTTTCCTTTGCTGATTCTAGTCTGTGCTGCAGTAAATCATAACCGCCACTAAAGCAAGGCTCTGAGTTCTATGCTTCCCTCCGTGAAATGTTCAGATGCGAGAATAGCTGTGGCACCACCAACACGAAGTCATCGGCTTCATCCTAAAGGCAAATGACTGATAAGTGAATATAATCATGAGTCATAAGCTTGCTAAAATAGTACCAAAATGTGTAAGTCAGTATTATATTTATAAGTTTTGGAGAATTTTATTTGTAATGCAGAAATGAGTTCCTTCTCTCCGCTGCCACCAACCACCACAACAAACCCTGTAACACTGTTTCCAGTGCGTTGAGGCCTCTCGTAGAACTGATCAATGAATGATGCATGTAACATCAAAATTCAACAATCAGATCATTTACATACATAAAAATGAAGAGATTTGCTTTTCCTCATATTATAGGGTTGCAATGAGGCATAGAAATCAAACTCTTGAAAGATACTGTTTTTTGTAAAATTGTATCAATGAATTTTTCACACATAATGCTACCATAAATAATAATTCCTTAGAAGGCTGAATTTCTTTAGATTGTAATTTAAAGATATCCCAAGCTAAGATCTTCCATTGGCTAATATATCTTCCTAAATGTGCTTTTTAATATGAAATGTGTGTTCATAATCTCAATATAATTTTAACCTCTGAAAATCTTTCATATATACCTGTGAAATTTAGAGCTACTTGTAATGTTTTTTTAATTGGATTTATGAAATGGAATGGTGATTAAATTATTTCAATAAATTATATTTTACCAAAAATTGATATTTGATGATTTATCAAGTGAGACAGCATAAAGTATGAATGTAATAGAAAAAAATTATTAAAATGACTTAAATAGATGCACATAATATTTTATTATCCGAGGCTTTTTCTCTATAAATAGCAAAATCATAACAGTATGCCCAAATTGCTGAACAACTGTGTTTGCAAGTTTATGAAACATATTTAAGTGATGCTTGTCTTAATTTTAATGGGTTTGTTCTTCAATTGGAATTGCATAAATTAATTTGAAACCAAATAATAAGATTCCATGTAATACTGTAAATAAAATTTTTCCTATTAGGGAAACAAAACAACTCGGGGCATCAGATACTTCTGGGAATTAGTGGAGTTGTTTGTATTTGCTAAGTTAACACTCAACTCATTCATCTGGATGCCATTTCTCAGACAGCAAATTGGAAAGAGGGAGACATTCCAAATATGTAAGTTAAATTAATAAGTATAAATTTCTTGCTCAGAAGATATCAAAACATCTTTAAACATTTTATTTCAAAGCGATTTCTAAAAATGTATATAGAAAACATATAGCAGTTAATAAGAGATATTTGAAGTCTATAGGCATCAGGGAAGTGTCAAGCAAATTATACATCTTACCTCTTAGGATAGCTATTGTCAAAAAGACAGAAAGTAAGAAATGTTTGTGAGCATGTAAAGAAAAGATCACCCTGGCACGATGTTAGTGGAAACATAAACCAGCAGAGCCATCGAGGAAAAGAGTATAGAGGTTCCACACAACATCTCCAAATATAGCCAGTGCACGTTGCGGCAGCCTCATTTCTGGGTACGTCTGTGAAGGCAATGAAGTCATTACTTCTGCCCAAGACACACCTGCACTCCTATATTTACTGCTGTGTTATTCACTGTAGCCAAGAAATGGAAACAACCTCAATTTCCATCGATGAATAAAGAATTATGTCTATAGCTATACATACATCTGCAGCTATAGCTATATCATTGATGTGTTTATAATATATATGTATATGTGTTTTATATAAAACTGTATGCAAGCAATATACATATTCATATATATGCATTCATTTATATATGAATAATATTCAGCCTAATAAAGGAGACCTTACCATTTGCAACATCACCAATGGATGGCTGCACCCAGAGAACAAACATTACTGTCCGTGGGATAAATCAGATACAGGAAGAAAAAGCTGCATATTCTCAGCTCTATCTGAATCTAAAAATGTCAAATATGTTGAATTACAGAGAAGAACAATGATTATCTGCAGTTGACAGGTGAGTGACATGGAAGAGATGTTAGTCAAAAGATACAAACTGTCACTTATAAGATGAATAACTTCTGGAGACTGCAGATAATAAATATTATGTATATTAAATAATTCCTTAAGAGTAAATATTAAGTTTTCTCCCCACAAAATGTAGAGATATTTCTCCCCGTCAGTAGAGATATGTGTAATGGATCTGTTTTTAGTCTTATTGTGCATATATAAATATATGACATTCTATATCTTGCATATGTACAATTTTATTAATAAATAGTGTCAAAGCTTGAGAAAAGAATCAATTTTAGACATTTGTTTCACTTATAAACTGACCTCCTTTAAAAAACATTCGTAAAAATATTAAAATGTTACAGGGCAGAAATAAACAGCCATAAGTGTACCTCTACATGGACATTCTCACTTCTGCTCAACAGGATTCTGTATCAAAAAGAGCTTTGGAACTGAAACCATGACACATTTGATTTTCAGTCTGGGACTGACTCCTCCAGCTCCCCGTCAGCATAAAGTCAATTCAGTTACTTCTCTGTTTTGATCTTATCTGGTCTAGTAGAAGAAGTGTCCATGTTGTTCAAGCCTTTTATCCTGTGAAATGATTGTATAGCAAGGTACGAAACAGTGTCTGCCTTCTGGGGCTGTGTCTCTGGGCTTTCTTTCACTCCATGCTCAAAGGAGAATTCTCCCTCAAACCTAACTCCAACAGGAAGCAGGACGGAAGTGGCAGTAGCAAGCAGTGTGTGAGGCCTTGGGGAGAGGTAGAACGAGGTCATCAGATCAATACTTTAAAACACAGCCTTTCGTCGGGAACGTTAGTGAAATCCGACGACCGCACCCAAACGTACACGCCATCTTCAGTACTGTTGTGACATCAGGTGGTTCTCGTCAGTCTTC
>PVIR01027529.1:0-22811 GCA_004026965.1 Petromus typicus | reverse complement strand
AAAATAAGATGAAAGGGGACAATGTTGAGATTGTAACAAAAAAGTAAGGAAACAAATTTTATATATATGGGGGGGTGGTAGGGTGGGTGGGGCTATGGGAAAAAATGAGAATTAAGTTGTGTCTTATACTGGTACAAATCCCCATTATGGAGTGAAATCATGATGTGTATATTTAATGTACCAATAAAGATAATTTAAAAAAAAACCTAAAAAAAAATAAGAATTAAATAGGATAAAGAAGTTAGGCAATTAGCCTAGTGCTAGGCAGTTGGAAAGTAACTCAGGAGGGTGTGATAAAATGCCAAACCTCACAGTTCAGGTGCTATTGCATTGCCTAGTGTGACGGTTTCATTATTTTCCTTGACTTTTTCTTTCAGAGAACTCATACCCATAATTCATTTGCTGTGAGTCCAGATGGACTTGTTTTACCACAGGTTTTGGAAATGTCTACATGAGATGCAGGATTGCAGAGTAGGTCTATGCTGGAGTTGTGCAATTTATGGATACCGTACATGGCTTGTGCCCTAGGGAGTGAACTTTCTGTCAGAGACCATTGTTAGAGCCAGCCAGCCACAGTAGGCATGACCCTGACTCCAGAGGAGGTTTTGTGAAACTTTGTACATCTAGTTCATTTCAAGCACAAAAGAAACTTGTGGGGGTCCGGGGATTTAGCTCAGTGGTTCTGGCACCTGCCTTGCAAGTGCAAGGGCCGGGATTTGATCCCTGGTAACCACATACAATAATGCTGGGCATGGGGACTCATGCCCACCAGCAATCAGAACCACATACCACAGTGCTGGGCATGGTGGTTCATGCCTGTAATCCCAGTACTCAGGAGGCAGAGGCAGGAGGATTGCTGTGAGTTCAAACACTGAGCCCAGGACCAGCCTGAAGTATAAAAGCAAGACCCTGTCTCAAAACAAAACAAAACAAAACAAAAAATCTTATGGGAAAAGAACAGCCCAGCTTCACTTTGGAGACTTAAAATTTGAAGATATAGGAGGTTTTTTTCTTTTTCTTCTTCTTTTTTTTTTTTTAAATCATAGTGGAAATCAAACTCAACCTTGCTCTTGCAAGGCAGGTGCAGCACCACTGAGCTCAGTCCCCCGCCCCAGTATTGAAATAGTACAAACATTTGAAGTCATTTTGTATGCTAGAGACTAAAGACAGAGTACTAGTGGAATAAGTCATGGGTTTGGGCCAGGAAGGCAAAGTCAAATCTTGAGTCTTCCATTTGGTCTGTATGCATGGGCAGGTTAACCTTGACTACTAATTTGACTGGATTAAGAGACCACAGGAGGGGTAGTTGGGCTCTGAAGTCACCACCCTAATCAGTGGGTAACCCATGGATGAGTTCAAAGCTGAGTGGGTTATTAGTAGGGGGTCCTAGTTGGAGGAAGTTGGCCATGCAGTGTCAGTCTTAAGACTATATCTGGGCCCCGGCCCCCTCTTCTTAGGCTCTTTCTCTGCTCTCTGCTTTCCAGACGCCATAAGTGGAGCAGCTTTCCTCTGCCATACCTTCCACTGTGGAGCCAGACAACCTGGAGCCAGACAACCATGGGCCACAAACTCTGACACCATGAACCAAACCACCTTTTCTTCCTTTAAACTGGAAATATTAGGTATTTTGTTTCAGCAATACAGATCTGACAAATAGCTTTTGCAAATTAACTTTCAGTTTCCTCATCTCTATGTGTAGATACCAATATCCATCATGCAATTTTGAATGTCACATGTAATGAATATAAAATATAAAATATTAAACCAGAGCTGATTGTATTTTGTGCCTATCAGTTATTATATCATTATTTTATGATTACTTAAAATTAATATTGTTGGTATTATATTCATAGTTCTAAACACGCAGTATGATCTTGGGTAAAGTGAGCTTTACATTGTATAATAATATAAATATTTATTGAGAACCACTTCAGATTCAGTGATGACTAAAACATTGTTGTTATCTTTAGGGAATTTATTCTTCAGTTGAAGAGACAGATGCATAAACAATTCAGGACCATATCTCTAAAGTGCTAAATAGAAGGCAAAGTGTCATGCTGTCATGACGGGCAGAAACAGACGAATCCTGTGTCAGGGGAACCAGGCACGTGTTCACAGATGGTATGTATAGAAGGGCACTGCTGGGGGGTGGGCAGCGTGAACGAGGCTCACCGGTAGAGTGCCGTGAAGCACAAGTAGAAACAATGGATGCTTCAGTCTGGCTGGATGTCCAGAGTGTTGTGAATATTATATAAAAGGATGAAGAAAGTTGAATTAATGCTTCTTTCTGGAAGGACTTCGTATGCACATATAATTTTTGCAAAAATACTTTAGTAAAGAAAGAGGTCATTCACTTATCCTTTTCTTCTTTTATTCAGCAATATTTATTTATTGTTTTCTGCCAGAAACCTAGTGGTTTCTAAAGTGTTTAATCTGACTGATAGAGCCAGTGACTTTCCAGCCTAGCAAAGGAGAGAGTGACCCATGTATAAGCAACTCCCAAAGTGTGTGAATTGAGTACCTTGATAATCAGGGAGGAAGCAGGGTATCTCGGGTGAGTCCGGGAGAGTCTTAGAGGCAGTAAATCTATGCTGGGATTGGTGGGAATGGCTCTGTGTTAAAAAAAAAAAAAAGGTAGGAGAGGTGGAAGAAGAGTATTTTCAGAGGAAAAGAGCATGCTGTGTAGCTTACAGGCAAGGCCAATTGTGGAGCAATTCTTACAATTCCAGCCTTGTAAGAAACTTGAATGTTGGTGCAGCTGAGTGCAAGGTGCTGGACAGTGGATGGTTTAAGGAGATCAGACTCGTAGAGCCTTGTTAGTTGTGCTGGGCTGTCCATGTTTTAACTAGGACTTGGGAAAAAATTGGAGGTAGTGACTGCTTTGGGTGTGGAGACGCAGAATATTTATAGGGTCAAATGAAATTTGGATTTTAGGAAGATAACTCTCAGTAAATTGAAATATGGGTATCGGAAGCAGAAAGATCAACCTCGAGGATCTTGAAGTTGTCTTAGCAAATGAGTTTGCATTTCACCTTCCTGGTACCATCATGTAGGGGAAAGGAAGGGCAATCTCAGGCATGTCTGCATTGCACCGATGGGCACAATGAACTCAGTTAAGGAAGGAGGCGGCACTGGGGTTCTACCACGGCAGGCAGTGTTTCTAGTGATTGTTGGAAGGGGACCTGATACTCTCCTAGTAGGGAGGAAGGAATCCTGTCTTCTGCCATGAAGAGTCTGGAAACATGGCCTTTGCATCCTATGGAAATGTTTGCTGGAAATCCTTGTCTTGAAAAATTACTCTATGTGTGGTTGGATTGCTTTCTAAAAGACCCCCATTTGCCTATGGAAGTAACCAAGGAGAAGCAGTGTCCTTTTCCTCTAATGAGTCCTAAAACCAGCAGCAGCTGCTCCAGAGAGATATAAGTAGGGCAGCTGATTTGACAGCAGTTGTGTGCACTTGTGAACTTATTCTTTTTCCACTAGGAAATCAGAATAGCAAACAGCGTGGTATTGGAGTATGTGATGCAATACTTGCTGATTTACAGCTTGTCTGACACCCTTGTCAATCGGAGCAGTCCCGCAGATTCATTTGAGAAGATGGAAGTTGCTTTTCCTGGTCCTGCAAACATATAGTTTATGCCTTCTGTTGATGGCTATTTGTTTTGCTGTGGTTGAAGAGACAGGGAAGGGGAAATGTGCATTTTTGCTTGTATTTGTGCTAAGACTGACTCAGATGTTAGAAACAGCAAGAAATAGGGTAAGAAATATACCGGACTTGAAAATCAGTCACTAGTTAGTAACTTGATTCTGGAATGTTTCTTCATTGTATGAGTTTTTAAATTGCTGAGTAAAAAGTTACTGTGCACAGAAGAGCATGAATTTATTATGTGAAAGTATCCACGGGTCGGGAGTCTGAGCATGAGTGATTACATCCTCAGCGCAGGGTCTCAGGAGGCTACAATTAGTGTCAGACAGCTGTGTCCTCTTCTGGAGGTTCAACTCAGGAAACATCCACTTCCAAACTCCCTCATTTATGTTGGCAGAATTGATTTTCTTGCACCTATAGGGCTAAGATAACTTCTTTCTCGATGGTTTCCAAGTAGAAGCTGATCTCAGCTCCTAGAGGCCACCTGCCATACCTTGTCACACGGTCCACTGTACACCATGGAAATTTCCCACTCTGTGACCAGAATTTCTTGGTTACTTTGAATTTTCCAAACTGCTTTTCAGGGCTCACTTGACTAGGTCAAGTCGCCCCTGACTAATCACCTTTCTGATGAATTCAAAGCTAAGTGACTAGGTACCTTGACGCCTGCTGTGCCATCCATTCTGCCATATAGAGGACCCTAATCACAGCAATGTCTTGCCAGTCCCATGTCCAATTCATGCTCAGAGGAAATGATTATGCAGTGTGTGCCTATCAGGGCATGGGACTCTTGTGGCCTTTCTCAGGCTTGTGGCAGCCACAGTTACCAGCTAGGACTGCCAAGACGGACCCCTTAACCTTATGCAGCATACTTCCTAATTTCCAAGTGAATGTATTCTGTTTTACCCATTTTTCTGCAGGTAAAATATCATGGGGCATGATTTCTATGGGTTGTAAGTTAAGTTTAGTGCATATAGCTTATGAAGAATTGTGTCCATTGAAACCAAGTCACCTTCTGGATGTGATTTTTACCTTGATGCTCACCATCTAAGAATAACCAGCTTTTAAAATGATCAATTTCTTCTCATAGGACATTTAGATAATTATAATGTTTTATTATTTTTTAATGGTGTGACAGGATATGAACAATTTTGTTTCTTTTTGTTTATTTTGTTTTTTTTTCTCCCCCCTTTTTTTTTTTTAAGGGAGAGATCTTGTTAAGTTTCTTATGCTGGCTTTAAACTTGCAGTCCTCCTGTCTGGGCCTCTCAAATTGCTGGGATTGCAGGTACACACCATTGCAGCCTGGCTTAGGCTTACTTATTCTTTTTTTTTTTTTGTTTGTTTTGAGACAGGATCTCACTTTGTAGTTCAGGCTGGCCTTGAGCTCAGCCTCAAACTCACATCACAGCAATCCTCCTGCCTCTGCCTCCCGAGTGCTGGGATTACAGGCGTGAGCCACCACGCCTGGCACTGTGATATCTGGTACTGGTTGCTGCTGGGCGTGAGTCTCCACACCCAGTATTGTATGTGGTTACCGGGGATCCAACCCGGGTCCTTGAGCTTGCAAGACAGGCGCCGGAACCACTGAGCTAACTCTTTGACTCCTAGGCTTACTTATTCTTAATAGATATTAATTAGTTACACCAGAAGAAGGGTGTTAATGGCTAATAGATCTAAAAGTTCAAATTTACTCTAAATAAGAGAATGCTGCAAGTCTGCAGGTCCTATATTTACCCAAGGCTGAGAGAAGGCGGCTTCTAGGAATGATTTGAGGCCAATAAAAAAGAGGAGATTTACAGAAATAGTTTTTAACAACCCACACCTGAGTTCATGCCCTAGCTGAATCTAATTTTTGAAAAATTAGCATCGACCTTATTATTGGATTAGATGTTACCTTTAAATAGTAAAATGAGTTAATTAGCTGAGAGAATATCTAGAGACAAATGATCAAAGACTGGGCACTGTTTTTAATATTCTCTTTCTCTTGGATGTTTAAGGGGAAAATTACTCCCTACTGTGTCATGTACATTGAGGGATAAAAATTACAGATTGATGAGAATGTACACAAAATGGACGCTTTAAGTTTTAGAACTCATGCTTTACAGGAACCCTCTGAAGAATAATACTGAAGACAACATATTATTCTTATATTTATTGGTTATTTACTTATAAGCAAATATTTATTGAAGGGTGATTATGTGCTAGGCATTACTCTAAGTGCTGGAGTATATCAAAAAAAAAAAAAAAAAAGGGCCAAAACTCCCTGCCCTAGTGGTGGTTACATTTCCATAGGGAGAAATAATATTGGCAGTGATAAAGCTTTGACCTTTATTGTTTCTGAGACACATTGACATACTGTCTTATTGACCCCTACAGTATAAGCCTGTGGATAAGAAAGGGGAGCACAGGGGGCGAGGTAGACACACAGCCAGGAAGATCCTTGGGTACCCACAACAACCGAGCAGCACTCAGAAGCAGTGACTTGCCACCTGGTCAACTCGGTTATGTGTTAAATCTTCGGAAGAGGTTTTGTTGCCTGGTCACAATCCACAGACCACAGTGTAGAGACAAGAATACTGGGCTGAAATCTTCTGGGGCAGCTCAGGAAATGGAGATCGGGGTGTGTTAGGAAAATAAGAATCATGCCTTTATATTTGTGTCTGGAGCTTATTTATAATGTATATTCACGGTTACTTCTACTCATCTCCATGACCCTGCAAAGTACTGAACTCGAGATTTTTCCCTTTTCACATATAAGGAAGACTGAGTCAGAGAAGTGGATTGAATTAGTACGACTTCATGGTGATTAGTGCAGAACACTAGGTCATGGAGGTTGGTAAGCTTCATATTTTCTCTTTGAAAGTTCATTGAACTTTAAGATTTTAGTTATCATAGACATAATGTGCCAATGCTGGGAAAATTATGTACACATGATAGATATGGTAGCCTAAAATGGGCAGTGGTCCTTTTTGCAGTTTTAGGCAAACCTTTAAATGAAGTGACCAATTGAACACCACCCAGGCCTACTCTGTGGACCTCTGGTGGCTTTTAGGCCACCTAGTCTTTCAGTTGACCTTAAATGTTGAAATGTATTTGGATATCAGCTTCTGTTATCTGACCTAATAAACAGAACCATGGAAGAACAGGTCACAGTCGAAAGCTAAGTCTTTATGGAAGTGGATGTTGTTATAGTCTCATCAGACTCATAGCAGAGATGTGCAATGGAGAATGCTTTTCTTATGTGTTTTTCCTCGTCCTCTGATATGCCAATTTGAAGCAGGAGTTTTTGGAATAGGCAAGTCTAGCTAACAGTCTTTAGAGATGACAGTTTATCCATCCACCCATGAATCCACCTATCTGTCCATCCTGTAAAATTTTTGTGTAGTTTCTTCATATCTAGTAATATGTTAAACCCTGGAGATACTAAAATAAGAGTCATTGTCCTTGAGTCCAAAGAGCAGGTATTTTTCAGAAATGTCTTGAATTTTTCATTTTTTTGAAGTTTAAATGGTTTGTCTTCCTCTTAATTAAGGCTCTGCTCTTTCCTAGCTAATCTGATAAAATAATTCATATTAAGATTTTAATGAATGATAATACACTATACTTTTCAGATAATGCCTGCAGTTAATAGAGCTTTTCAATTAAAAGGGTATATTTAATGTAAGAATTTGGAAAAACATTATGTAAGAGCCATTTTTAAAAAGATGGAGCAAGATGGCCTTATATCCTTCTTAGAGTGGCAGAGAAATAATTAACTTTTCTATGCCTCTATTTCCTCCTTTGCAAAATAAAGATGATAATAATAGTTACAGCAATAAGTATTTGAGATTTAATGAAGACCACATTTATGTTTCCTAACAAGAACTTAGCAAAGTGCCTGCACTTATTAAGCTTGCATAATTGTTATTATTGTTACCACTATCATCATTACTGCTTATCACACGGTTGTCTTTCAGATCTGCCTATCGCAGGCCTGCCTGCCTGTTAAACATCCTCTCCATCTCCACACAGAAGCAGACACACTCATCACATCAGTGTTAAGTCTTCCAAAACAGGTTCAGATTCAGCACTCTTTATATGTCATTAAGGAATAGACACAAGGACTGCCAAAATGTCACGATGTCTCCCTCTTGGGTGAATTTGCTTCAGGCTGGAAGACACATGTAGATAGATATGCACACCAGACTCTGCACAGCGCTCTCTGCATGATGTTGTTCTTTCCACTCTAGAATCAATCCCTTACTGATACTGTTTCAGAGACCCTGGAACTCACTCAGGGCTCTTCTCCCTGAGCTCAGGGAGCCGGATAAGGAGCTGCTGCTGAGCTCCTGCCATCCGTGTGAGCAGCTGTGTTGAGCTAAGGCTTCAAGGCCCAGCTGACTAAGACGTTCTGGGAGCCTAGAGTTGAGGGCACTAATTTTTACTCTTAGACTGGGAATAAATTCCAGCCGCCACATGCAAAACCAATTTCCAAGCTACCTTTATTCTTTATTCCTTTAAAAAAATTTTTTTTCCTCTTGATTTTGCATGGTAATAGTGATATTGGGGATTGAACCCAGGACTTCCACACTTATCTACATCCCTACCTTTTAGAATTTGTCATTTGTTTTTATTTTGAGATAGTCTCACTACATTGCTCAGGCTGGTTTAAAGTTGTAATCGTTCTGCTTTCAGCCTCAGAGGGCTGGACGTGGCTTGAACTACCATGTCCAGGTCTGGATTTGGTTTTCACTCTGTTTATTTTACAAGCTCTGGTGAGCTAAAAGCATCCTGTATGTAGTTTTCTGGGAAGGAAGTTCACTCAAGCAACCATGTGGAACATGGGTTGAGGTGAAGGATTATACTACTTTTAAAAATCATTTTAATTACGAGGCCAGATTATGACTTGAATCATGAACTCCTGTTTTCAGTTTCCTTTTTCTGCCCATTAAACATTAAGATAATAGCCAAGATCATAGTTCTTCCTGAAACAACAGGAGATGGCTGTGAGAAGAGTTATTTCCTCAAATTCAAGTGATTATTCAAAATCTCATTAAAAATACATTTCTCAAGACTCCTTCAAATTTCTTGAAGGAAAGTATTTAATAAAGAAAACACATTTTTTCATGGTGGGGTTTTGTGATTGAATTGGGAATTAAGTGTGGTGATGAAAGGATGATATATGTGTACTGAACAGAATCTCTGTGCACTGACTGAATGCCATAGAAATATAATATTTTCTTAGCATTTAAATAATTCGGGGGTAAAAATAAATATTTCCTATATCCTATGGATAAAACATTCCCTCAAATTCTTCAAAATGAAGATACTGCTTCTTTCACATCAGAGCCTGGAAGGGTTTTCTTTTATTGGTTGATGAGTGTGCAGAACTGAATAAATCATAAGCACTAGATCATGGAACCTTTTTAACATTTCTTCATTGTTGCAACTCAATACTCTGTATCCACAACTCAAAGGAGGAGGCATTTTTTTGGGGGGGGTTACATATCAAATATTTCAATCCATGTTCAAAAGGCATAAACACATAAATGCCATGGTGTAGGGTGTAGGCAGAGGAAAGCTGCTCACATTATGGTGGAGAGGAAGCAGAGAGAGAAGGAAGGAGCCAGAAAGGGAGATAAACTGTCCCAGGTCATAGTCCCAGTGAACTGCCTGTTCTGACTCAACCTTCTAAGAACAAGTCAGCTATATCCTGAACTCCTATGGGCCAGTCACTTTCCAAAAGCCATAGCCAAGAGCACATGAGGCCTGGGACCTTCTTCACCTAAACATTCTACCCTGGATCCAGAGACGCTGCATCTCTTTATGTAAAATGCAGTTAGCCCATCACTAAGAGTTGTCAAAATGCCAGCAGTTTCAACAATGCTAAAAAGTTTAAGTCCAAAGTCTACTCTGAAATCCAGAGGAAACTTAGCTCTGAGCCTTTTTAAAAATAAAAGGAAAGCTAGACATTCCTAACACATGATGGCAGAAGGTAAACATTCCCATTCCAAGAGGGAAAGATAGGGGGGTAAAAAAGAATAGAACCAAAACAGGACCAAAACACAGCAAGACAAAAATTAAATCTTGCATTTCCATGTCCAGTACCTGAGGCAAAGTGAACACCAAATAGTTTGGCTGGTCTTGTCCTTATGGCCTTGCGAATTGCAGTCTGTGTGATTTCTCTCTTAGGATTGCTTTGCATACCACCCATGGCTTTCTTTAGTGAACCCTCTGTATTCATGTCTTTCCCAACTTCCTGGAGTCTCCACTGTCCTTTTGGCTTGTCTAGTAGCTTCATGCACTGCACTCTCATGAGAGCACTGCCTAGCCTCCCAGTTCATCTTCTGAAATCTGGGTGGAAGTCTCGCTGATCTCATACTCTTTTTTTCTGGATTCTTATAAAAACTAGCACCATGTTAATGGTGCCAACATCTGCTCCCACCTCGCCCATAGCAGGATGCCTTTATATGATGGCTGCAGTGACTTTTAAGCGAACCAAATCTTGTGTTGTTTGTCTTAAGCAGGGTGTCCTGCTGCTCTCTTTTCAAAACAAAGTCTTTCACTTTTGCACCTGTGAGCCTGCAAAATGTGCAGTCTTGCTGATTCCTCAGATGCCCTCAAAGCATATTTTCTATTGTTTTAATGTTAAGCACGTGGCTTCTTTTTAATGCTAATTGTTTTCAGTAACTAGAGTCTCCTTAGCCAAAATTGTATAGGGCCCGAGGTATAGGCAGGTCCTTCCTGGAGAAACTGAAAACTTTAAAATGAGCTATTTGCTCCTGATTTTTAGTATAAACCTGGCTGAAATCTTCCAATAATGTGCACACCACAGCTTGAAGGTTGGCTTGCCTTGAAATTTCCTCCTTCAGATTAATTAGCCCACTACCTTGAATCTTAGTTTTCTGTAAAGTGTCTGGACATGAACTCAGTGCAGACAGAATTTTCAAACAGAGAATAACACACATGACTTTGAGTCTATCACATAGTCCTCATTCTCAAGAGATACCACCTGAGCCTGGCCTTTTCCATCTGCATTTATTAGTGTCTACATTCACTTCTTCTAAGCTCCAAACAGAATGTCTCATTAAGTTCAGTTTACAATATTCTAGGGCTTTCCTAGTGACATCTTCACACATTGCCAAACCCTCCTGTGGAACCAGTTCTAAAGTCTTCTAACCATGTTGTTAGGTAGTAACAGCACTGACTCTAGTTCCCTGGTATCAAAATCTATCTTAGTTACTTTCCTTATCACTTAAACACAATGCCTGACACCTGTGACCTTTTTTTTTTTTGCCCTATGATGAGTTTTAGAGATTTCAGTCCACAGTTGATTGACTCTGAGGCAGGAAGACACTGTGGAAGAGCTTGATAGAAGCAAGCTGTTCACATTATAGTGACTTAGAATCAGAAAAAAAAGCTGTGGTTCTTCTACAGAATGGAGTACTACTCTGCCATCAAAAATGATAAGTTTGAATCATTTATACTTAAATGGACATACCTTGAGGATATCCTTATAAGTGAAATAAATAGGTCACAGATAGGCAAATATCATGTCTTTTCTCTGGTATGAGAAAATAAAGATGTAAATGAGTTCTAGAATTGTATGTTATATATTGTGAAATAGAAAATACTCAAAGTGTAATAGGGTGAAGGGGGAAAAATAATGAGATAACAAAAAAGAAAGGAAACAAATTGTATAATGGGGGTGGTAGGGTGGGTAGGGCTATGGGAAAAATGAGAATTAAGTTGTGTCTTATACTGGTACAAATACCCATTGTGGAGTGCAGTTATGATGTGTATATGTAATGTACCAATAAAAATTTCAATTAAAAAAAAAAAAAGAAAAGGCAGCAGCTCAGATGGGAGATACAGCCTTCTAGGTCAGGCCTCTAGTGACCGATCTCCCACCAGGCTGCACCTCCTAACAGCTTGCTCAGTCACTGAACCCATAGGTGGGTAAATCCTCTGATAAGTAGCATCCCTGTGATCCAGCTACCCTTTTCAGTTCCATCATGAGCATATGCAGTCTTCAGGGGACATTTTTAAAACCACAACACTCCCTTATTGTTAATATCCCATGCAAGAGTAGAGCATTTCATAGTGTTGATGATCTAATATTAACATATAAATCCTACTCAAAGTGCATAATGGTTCACTCTTGGTGAGCATTCTGTAGATTAGTACAAATGTATAACTCATGCATCTACTACTCTCTGGTTGCTTTCAAGACTTTTGTGTTTGCCTTTGATATTAAATGATGTTACACATATGTATGTCTCACTATGATGTTTCTTTCTGTGGCTCTCTTTCCATTTATCCTGTTTAGTAGTCAACATATTTCTTCTGTAAACCACGGTCACTGTGGGCTATTACTAATATCAATGTTATGAATAATAATCACTTTCATATGTATATAACTGAGTAGACCAGCTTTTCCATGAAGAATGTGCAGTTTCAATTTTACTACAGATGGAAAAACTTTTCTGAAGAGATTGAACTGATTTACAACAGTTTATGATGATATTTTTAAAATTAATTTTACATTTTTACTGGTAGGCACCTAAAACAAAAAAAATTGTATGTATATATAGGGAACCATGTATTGTTTGTAAATAAGTATATACTGTATAACATTTGAGTCAGGGTAAGTGTATCTGTTTCCTCAAACATTTATCATTTCTTTATGGTGAAAACATTACAAACCTCCTCTGGCTTTCAGAACTAAATTTTATTGTTACTTATAGTCACGCTACTGTGTACTAAAACTTTAATACTTCTTCTTATCAAATTGCAAATACTCATTCATCAACCTTTCTTCATTATTTTCTCCTTCCTGCCCTCTTCAGCCTGTGGTTATTACTATTATATGATCACAGGTTAGAAAGCCAACATTGTAGATTCTACATAAAAATGGTATTCGACTTTTTGTGCTTGGTTTATTTCACTTCGTGTAATTATCTCTAATTCCACCTATCTGGCTGCAAATGATGGGATTCCATTTTTTTATGGCAAAACAGTATTCCCTTGGTGCATATATCACATCCTCTTTATTCTTTTGTCCTTTAATGTATACTTAGGTTTTTTTCATTTCTTGGCTACTATGAATAGTGCCGGTATACACGATGGATGCAGATTTCTTGTGGCACACTGAGTTCATTTTCTTTGGGTGTATATCCAGGAGTGAGACTGCTTGATCCTATAGTAGTTATCCTTTTAATTTATGGAGGAGTCAGTCCTCATATTGTTTTTGATAGGTTTTTGCTAACTTATGTTTCTACTAATCGTATATAAGCGTTCTGTTTTCCTCGCATCTTTGCTAGCACTTGTCATCTTTTGTTTATGATGACTTTCATTTCTTATTACACCAATAGTAGAAATTGTCAGAATGTTTCATTTCAGCCTATACAGTGAGTGTGTTGTGACTTCGTGTTTTTGATTTGTATTTCTCTATTATGAAATGGAGTATTATAAATTTATTGATTTTTTTTCAATTAATTGTGAGTTTTCTTATACCTAGTGCCATTTTCATTTACTATTTTCAAGTTGCCTGTATGAGTATTTGCTCACTTTAAATGGTCTTTTATTTATTTGTAGACTTTCTTTATAAGGTACAGATACAATTCCTTTGTAATTAACATGTTGAAAACATCTTTTAATATTGTGTTGTTTGTATTAAGGGTTTTAAGATAATGAATTTTGTTTCTGAGACGACTCCCAGCACTGTAATATGCGGTACTGATTGTTGGTGAGTGTGAGTCTCCACACCCATGCACGACATTGTTGTATGGGGTTACCAGGGACCAAATCCTGGGCCTTGCGCTTGCCAGGCAGCCCCTGGAACCACTGAGCTAAACCCCTAGTCCAAGGTAATGAAGTTTTTGATGTGTGTGTTCAAGTTCCCAAGAATTTTTTTTTTTAAGGTTAAAGGCATCTCTTTGTAATTTATAGAAAGATATTTTCGTACATGATACCATTTGATCTTAAAAATATAGTATTTTGCTTTTTATGCTTAGACCTATAACCCACTTGAAATTGTATGAGGTAGGAATAAAGGTAAAACATTTTCTTGTCATCTAATATTCAGTTATCCTAATAACAGCCAGGAAAAGGAATTTAAAATTCAATAAAATATTTATAAACAAAATGATAGGCGTAATGTTGCACCCCTGTAATCCCAGCACTCAGGAGCTGATGCAGTAGGATTGCTTTGAATTTGAGGACAGCCTGACTTGTGTAGTGAGACACTGTCTAGAAAAAATAAATAAAAATTAAAAACAAGAACTTTGAAAACCTTCTAAATTTTGATTTCACCATTATGTTTTTAAAATATTTCCGGAGTTTATATTTTGTTACTCTTTTTAAAAAATACTTCTTACATAGTTCTTTTTAGATTCCAGGGTCTGACATCCAAGTGGTCTATTCTTTTTTGTTGTTTGTTTGTTTCTGATGATTCTCAGTAATGGTAATATTTTTCCATGAGTTTTTGATACTTGATTTTAAACTAAAATTTGGTCATTATTAAATTGAAGTAATGAACTTGGGACTCTAAATTGAAATTGTTTTCCCCCAAGTGCAAGCTTTTTTCACTCGTTGATACAGAATGAGAGATGATACAGAATTACAGAGAGACATGGAATAGGATCATTCTATGCCCAATTTGGGTCACTGCTTTAGTATGTGTCTCAGGTTCAGGTTCAGGTTTTTTTTTTTTTTTTTTGACTTTGTTCCTGGGAAAAGGCACAATATATTCTTCACAGCTGGAATGCAACTTTTTCTTTTTTAAGTTGGCTTTATTGGTACATTTTAAGTATACACCCTCCCTGGCCCTTCCCTCCTCTCCTCTCTTCTCTCTTCTGTTTTGGTGGCACTGCAGTGAGAGGTGCTTCGCGGTACACCCAGGGATGTTTTATCCTCTCCAGTCTTTTATGTTTCCTTGTGCGGTCCTGGGGATTGGACCGAGGGCTTTGCACCAAACTACACTCTCAGCCCTTTTACGTTTTGAGACAAGGTCTCTTTAAGCTCAAACTTGCTACCCTCTCCCTTTGGCCTCCTAAGCATCTCCTTTGGGGGTGACAAGCCTGTGCCACCATGTCTTTCTCAGTTTTCCTTCCTATTCCAGACTTCTCTCATTTAAAAATCTGAACAATGCCATTAGAAATGATATATCATCACACATATTCCATAATTATGTATCATTATTATATCAATTACAATTTTGAAAATGACATTGTGCCTAAGAGTTAGTTGTTTTGTCAGATAAACCCAATATACAATACTTAGAAAAGCAGGAACTCTATTGTAAAATTTGAATTCTACAGCAATGAGTATCTATGGAAAAATAAGGCTTATTGAATGAAAATATTAATTTTCTTAGCATTTTTAGAAAACTAAACTTGAATTTATACATTTTTCTTCTATAATTGGGCCTTTATAAATAACTTTTATTATTTGTAAGCTCCTAAACTTGACCATGATAAAACCTCATTCTACTGATGCTCTATTTGATTTTCATTATTGATATTAATGGTTATGCTAATACATTTTAAACTTTTGACACACCAGAAACTCTTGGGAAGGCTTTTTGGCAGGGAAATTACTTAACCATAATTCATTCCAAAGCTTGGATATGCAGGGCCTTCGAAAATCGAGTCTGGAGATGTGTGTTTTGAAAAAGCTACCAGGTGATTCAGATGTACAGTCAGGTTTAAAAACTGCTCATCTAGAAAATGTCTGCTTGGCTTTTGCCCGTGAGAGACATTTTTTATGGTTTCTCTGTGAAGTTCATTTTACCACCAATTTGTCTGCTCAGCTGCCTTCCAATATTTACTGAGTGCATGTAAAGGGAAGGGGGGGATCAGACAGTTGAACATGCCTTCAACGGTCTCCTCTTTATGTTAGGTGTGAGAGTGCAGATGCTCAGACATAGCAGAAGCATTCACTGCTGCGGAGACTAAACCTGGAAATTCTTCCAGCAATCATTAAAGCTGTTGGACAAACTATACAGTTGAGATCTTCATTACTGTCACAAACCATAAGAAAAAATTCAGGCAAAGCACAGAAAAACAAAATCTGTTAAAACATGGGGTCAGCTGAGCAGAGGGTCTGTGAACATAAAAAAAAGGGTTTTCTTTCTGCTGACATAACCAAATGTTTGAATTTTCTGGAACTGAAAGTCTTTATCAATCTACTTTGTTTTCTAGACTTTGCTAAATAGCTGCTAAAAATAGACTTTCAGCCTTGAACGGCTGTGTGGTAATAGAACCGTCATGGCGGAAATATGACTTCCTGTCAATAAATATTTACTACTAAGGTCTAGATTTATGACAGCAATTACCATCTCCATGTTGATTCTCTGCTAGGAAGTTTATGGCCGCCTCAGCAGCAATTTCTGTCCCATAACTATTTGGGTCCATCATTAGTTGGAAAGGGTAACAACCTATGGGCTGTGGCAAACTCTGACAGAGAGCTGGAAATAGACAGGGAAGGGAAATTATGTTGCCTTTAAGATATACAGTCACAGTATTTTTGCAATTGTGAAACTGGAACGGTAATAATTCTTCCAGGTGGTAGCTTGCTAGTCATCTCTTTCGCGAACTCTTTCTTACCATTTTCAGGAAGATCTCTCTGTTATTTTCTATGGCTGCTCCCAGTTTGCTCTCAAACACTTGTTATGAGACCCAACTATATATTGTTTCTTGTTTAATTTTTACCATCGCACAAGAATATAGCTCTGGGAGTCCATAAATCATGTCTACTTAGTTTATTCTTATATCCCCAGAACCTCAATTGCTAAAAAAAGCGCTCATGGAGTATCTGCAGAACCAATGAAATGAACAGCCTAACCAGAGAGCAACTATCAGGGCCATTTGTACTACAACGCCTTGTTCTTTTACTTCCCTTCATAATAACCTTTTATACTCTTAGGATAGAATTTAGTAAACATTTCAGTTATATTTATTCTTTGTTACGTCAGGAAATTCGTGTTAGCTGATTTCTTATTGTTTCTGTCTGCAGTCTGCCATAAACATGGACCCTAAATCAGTTTTTCCTGAACATCTATCCCATAATATGCTTACTCCAAGTTTCCGGTAGTGTCATATTACTTACTGAATATCACTGTATTGATTTGACTACTTCCGTTTTCATTTCAGTTTTTTTCTTCTTCAATTTTATTTTTCATTCTCCCTTGGTGAAATTTTACTCGATTAATATTGGTCTACTTACAAACCTTTCTTCTCCTACTTCCTATTTCATTCAATTATATCCTGCACACTGCCCTTGATTCTGAGGATTTTTTTCATTTAACATATATTTTTTTTTTACCTTGTCTATTAAATTGTATCTATGAAAAGATTCAGCTTGAAAAAGAATATTCAACTTTTAAATGAAGGCTTCCGCATCTATGTAGCTTATCGAATTATTACTTCCTCCTCATTTCCAACACTTCAAATACTCCGTCTCCCCCATATCACTGTATGCTTATTACTGAATTGTAATGTGTAATTTATTTGGTGTAAATTCTGCACATAAAAGCAACTTACAAGTTTCCACATGCAGAATTTTTTTACATTTCCCCTTGCTTCTTATTTAGAGCTATTTATAGAATAAACATTAAAAGAGTAACTACTTCATAAGTAAATCTTGATGGAATAGTGTGTTAGCAAGGAGTCTAGATATGGCACACTGTACGTGTTTTGTCTCTGTGATAGTGATTGCCATATGACTGATACTGGGTCTCTTAAGTAAGTATGTAGTCGAGAATTCTTAGCTCAGAAGAAAGAGTGTTGTATCTTTCTGAGCAAGGCAAAGGAAGTGGCAGGATGCATCCTTAAATTCATTTGAAGTATGCAAAATTGTCTTGTATGTAAAGGTGAGAGAGAGAGAGAGAGAGAGACAGAGACAGTAAGGTTTATATTGTTTCACCAAATATTCATTGATCTGCTTTAGATTATTCCTAATTTATTGTTTTGTGTCATGTCAAATATCTTAATGGCATTTTTGTCCAAATTAATGCCAAGGAATTAGGTCAGTATGTCTCTGTCATCACATAGTTTGTAAAATATACAGATCAGTAAGATGACGTAGCTCTGATGAGACATGCTCGAAGTCTATACAAAGATAAGATTGAATTTTAGTTTTAGTCTTAGCTTCAAAAACAGAATAAATACAAAATAAATATTCAACTAGAAAATATTACATTCAATTGTTAATGCATAGGATGATTTATGTACTTTCACAGTATTTGTAAGAGTTTTGTAAGTTAATGAAATGTTGTTATGAATTTTCTCAGATCTGGAAATTTTTGACCAAAATCCAGCTATTTTAATTTTCATGTCAATATTTGAGCTTGTAGTAGTCACACTTTGTAATTACTTATGTTCAGCAAGGTTAACTCTACTAATGTGCGTATGTTTTCTGCTATGTAGTATTTTTGACCATATGGAGCCCCTAATTTGCATTGAGCTTTTGCTATCCATCTTTTCAGAGGACTACAGAACAGTGACAAATGACTCATCACTGAGGGAGGAAATGTTGGGTCTCAGTTTTGGGGAAACCATTCCTGAGCAGGTTCCTGAGCACCCCACATTGTAGTGCTGTTCCTCCAGCTATTCTGAAGATGTCAGAGTCATACACTGCCCCGCCCAGCGTACTGTGTATTTTCTTGGAGGCTACATTTTGAGAACTTCTCTCACAGTCAACTCAGAAAGTAGAGCTGAGTGTGGTAGCTCACGCCTGCCATCTCAGTGTTCTTGGAGGCTGAGGCAAGAGAATTGCAAGCTTGAATCCACCCTGGGGAATTTAACATCTCAGTGAGACCCTATTTGAGAATGAAATACTATTAAAAAAAAGGCTGGAGTATAGCACAGTATAAAAGTCCAGGTTTTAATCTTATCTACTGGGAAAAAGGAGAAGACACAGAGTAGATTTATCTCATGCTCTGCCTATGCTGCGGAGGCGCTGGCTGGAGGTCCACACTGGGGCTTTGTCTGGAGGGAATACCCTGGGTTGGTTAATCCTGATCAAGTCAGGACTTCAGACATGAAGAAAGGCTTGTTTTTGAAGTTTCAAGGATAAGAACAGGAACAAGAACTTGGTTCTAACAATGAGAAGACTTTGATTTCAGAGTTCAACAAGAAGCTTCCATTGCTTTAGCTGATTTGGGATCCAGTGGAATTTCCTGTCCACAAAGCAGAGACAAACCGTGTTCCCTCTCTCTGTGTACACTGATAACCTCCCCTGGGGGAGACTGGAACAGAGATAAGAGCCAGTCGCCTAAGTAAATAGACATTCAGATTGGGGTTTATATTTACCATCTTTTTATAATTTAACACATGAGTTTTTCATCTTCTTCCCTCTCTCCCCTTGCTTAGCTTCTTGTTTTGTTCTTTTTTTTTTTTTTCGCCTCAGAGTCCAAATGAACTTTTGAATTGATAACAGAAGGAATATTGTTGAAGTGTAACTATTGGCTTCATTTATCTGAAATCATCTTTTAGGCATCTTGAATAACACGAACAAACTGACAGAATAACCTGAGAATGTAGCTGGGTGTGAGCTCTAGACAATGAGTGTGTGGGGCTTGAACTATCTGTTTAAAGACAACTGAAAATTTATTTTATTACTGTGACAGAGGAACCCCCCTGTTAACAATGGCACTTTTCTAGGAGAAGCACGAACACTTGATGGGTTTATCATCTACGCTGGGGAACTGGGCCAGTAACGGATAAAACCTGAGGGCACAAGTGGGTTCAGTAAACTCAAGTTTTATTCTCCTGGATTCTGATCTTGTTCAGGGACAAGGGGAGACATACATCATAGCAGTGGCCTGTAGTCTGTGCTTGGCCAGGAAGGCATTAAGTGAATGTTTGTAGAGTTAATTATCACATGCAGGAATATATGGAACTGGCCACGGTGCAGCTTTGCTGGGTTTACTCTTTCATCCCTGTTGTCCGTGTTGACTTCCAGCTCTTTGATGTGCTGTGTCCAGTCTACCTCCTACCCTAACCTGCTCCTTTTGAACATAAAGGCTTGGAAGCTTTTGCTTTCTCTTTGGGTGGCACTGTTGATGAACCTGCCCTAGAAAGACTGTGCTTAGCAACTAATGGCTCAGGGTAATTGACAGTAAGTGACAAGGCTGAGTTACGTGTGTTTCTTCCTGAGTCTTGGTTGTGAACTGGTGTATGAGTGTGTGTATGAGTGTGTGTGTGTGTGCACGCACTTGTACACATGCACACATTATGACTTCTTCAACTTTACTCCTGTTAAACTAATATGTGTTCATTAGTGATGAGAAAATATAATAAACAAAATCTCAAATAACTAATTATTCTATTATTCATTCAAATTTTGTAATTTAAAAAAATGAAGGGACTTATAATGCTTTATTCTGGTTTTTTTTTTTTTTTTAGATAGGGTCTCACTTTGTAGTTCAGGCTGGCCCTGAGCTCAGTCTCAGACTCATAGCAATCCTCCTGCCTCTGCCTCCCGAGTGCTGGGATTACAGGAGTGAGCCATGACACCCCGCACTATGGTATGTGGTACTGCTTCTTGCTGGGCGTGACTCTCCGTGCCCAGCATTGTTGTACGTGGTAACCAGGGATCAAACTTGGGCCCTTGCACTTGAAAGACAGACACTGGAACCACTGAGCTAAATCCCTGGCCCGATAAACTTAATGAATATTTTCATATGCACATCAGTGAACATGTTACAGAATACATTCTTTTATTGTGTTTCTTGAAATAAGAACAGTTCTTCAAAGTAAATTGGGCTGTCAGGATCATAAAAACAAAATGTAAGCTACATTTTTATAATCAGTAAGAAAAACGTTTATGTTATTTATTCTTCATGGGTCATGTACTAGATATACACTCACTCAAGGACAAAACACTTTGTAACAGTAGAGAGACATGAAAAATAGTCATTGTCAGTGTCCGCGTGGAGAAACAGGCATACGTAACCTCTATGTGCAGTGCCATACATGTGTGTGACTTTTCTGGAAATTATTTTTTTATTTTTTATTTTTTGAGACAGGGTCTGGCTTTGTAGTTCAGGCTGGCCTTGAGCTCAGCCTCAAACTCACATCATAGCAATCCTCCTGCCTCTGCCTCCTGAGTGCTGGGATTACAGGCATGAGCCACCACCCCCAGCACTATAGTATGTACTACTGGTTGCTGCTGGGCGTGAGTCTCCACACCCAGTATTGTATGTGGTTACCAGGGGATCGAACCCAGGCCCTTGTGCTTGCGAGACAGGCACCAGAACCACTGAGCTAAATCCTCGGCCCATCTGGAAATTATTCTTAATATATGCATTCGAGTTCTGTGAGAGAAATTTCAAACACATGCAAAAGTAAGAAGAACATCATAGCAAGCCTCTGTGTATCTCTTAGTCAGGATCAAAACTTAAAAACTCATAGTTTTGTTTTCTACACATTGCATTCACTAATCAACATCTACAAATATTTCAAAACAAATCTGGTATATAATTTTACTCAAAATATTTAAGTCTTATATCTCAAAAGTAACCATTCCCTAAAAAGTATTTTCAACATAATCATTTTCAAATGTAAACATTTTAGCAGAAATTTCTTAGTACCACTACTTTTTAAATTTCCCAGATTATTATATTTTCTATAGTTTATTTGTGCCCAGTCCAAATAAGACCATATACTGTGATTAGATAATTTTTTCTTATATCTTTTTAAAAAAAATGATGCATAATTACTATACTATATGGATTATTGTATGATTTTGACACATGTATAAAATATGATGACCAAGTAGGGTAATTAACATATCTATGGCCTTAAGTATTAATCATTTCTTTGTTTTTATAATCTACTCTTCTGCATATTTTAAAATATATAGTAAATTATTATTCACTACAGTTCCCCTACTCTGATATAAAACACTAAATCTGCCAGGTGTGATGGCTCATGCCTGTAAGCCCAGCACTCGGGAGGCAGAGGCAGGAGGATTGCTGAGTTTGAGGCTGAGATTAGGACCAGCCTGAACTACAAAGTGAGAACTTGTCTCAAAAAAACTAAAAAACAAAACAAACAAAACTAAACTAAACTAAACTAAACTAAATCTGACTTTCTGTTCCTTAACAAATATTTCCTTGTTTTGTTTTCCTGTACCCTTCTTTCAGTATTTTTTTTTCTTAATTGAAATCTTTTTATTGGTACATTACATAGACACATCATGATTGCACTCAACAATGAGAATTTGTACCATATATGACACAATTTAATTCTCATTTTTTCCTATACCTCTACCCACCCTATCACTCCAACCCCTATATACATAGCTTCGTTTCCTTTCTTTTTTTGTTATAATCTCATTATTTTTCCCCTCATTATTTACCCCTTCACCCCATTTCACTTTGAGTATGTTCTATTTCACAATATATCAGTTTGGAGATTCCTCAAAAAACTACAATTAGAAGTGCCATTTGACCTTGTAATTCCTCTGCTAGGTATAAATGCAAAAGAATTAAAAGATTCATACCAAAGCAACACATGTGCATCCATGTTTATAGCAGCCCAGTTTGTGATTGCTAAACCTTGGAAACAACCAAAATGTCCATCAACTGGAGACTGGATAAAAAAGTTGTGGTTCTTCTACACAATGGAGTATTGCTCTGTCATAAAAAAATGATAAGATTGAATCATTTGTACTCAAATGGATGTACCTTGAGGACATTCTCATTAATGAAATAAATAGGTCACAGGTATGTAAATATATCTTTCCTCTGGTATGAGAAAATGAAGATGTAAATGAGTTCTTTCAGTATTTTGATTCAATGAGTTAATCTATCATATCTTTTTTCCTTATAATTTTTGGTTGAAGAAATCGCATGCTTTTCCTATGCGGTTTTCTTATTTTGAATTTTGCTGATTCTAACCCAGTTGTTTAACTGCTTGATCACTCTGAGCTACAGTTCAAATGGGAAAGGCAGAGTGTATGTTTTCTTCCTCATTTTTTCTCCCTGCTTCCCCCTTTTTGTATTGTAATGAAATCTCACTAAGTTGCTCAAGTGGGACTTGAACTTGTAATAATGATCCTCCACATTAAGGAGGATGTCCTCTTGCTTCAGGTCCTCAGAGTGCTGGGACTAAAGGCATGTACCATCCACCTTCTTTTTAAATTAGTTTCAGTTTAATGAGTAGGGTTCTTAGCTT
>PVIR01027528.1:0-22812 GCA_004026965.1 Petromus typicus | reverse complement strand
CAGCCTCGCCAACATTTGCCGTTGGCTGATTCTGAAATGGCAGCCATTCTATGTGGAGTGAGATGAAATCTCAATGTTGTTTTCATCTGCATCTCTCGAATGACTAATGATGTTGAGCATTTCTTCATATGCTTCTTAGCTGCTCTTACTTCTTACTCTGAAAAATATCTGTTCATTTCAGATGCCCATTTTTGAATTGAGAATGTTCTTTAAAAATAAGGCCGTAAGGTAGGTGTTAATTAAAAGGAAATTATATACTCAGTGTTGACTTGACTGGATTGGGAATGGTGAATTTTGAAAATCTTGCACTTCATTAAAATGTGAATCATTTCTCTTTGACAGTGGACTAAGCCAGGTTAACATATATGCTTCAAATAATTAAAAATGCCAATGTATGCATGACCGATTTATGATTTCTTTCACCATAAATTTAATCATCACTGGTTGGTGATTCATCATTGGTTGTATAATAAAAATATTAAAACCTTTTAAAATTTGATTGTCATAAATCCATATTTTGACAGAAAACTAAATTAAGTAATGTTCTCACACACAGGAGAAGGAATCAATAGAGCCCCAAGAATGTTCTTTCTAAAAAGTTTAAACTAGATTTGAATCTCTGCACAGACTGTGTGTTTTTTTTTTTTACATAAACTAATCTGAATGGTAAACTATTTCATTAATTATTTGCACATTTATGATAAGCTCAGAGAATAATAAAGCCATTGTATCAGTCCATTCAGTTGAAAATACTTGAGTCCTACAATGGTTTCCCTATACACACTTCTCACCAGCCTGTGCACCATTTTGCTGTAGGCCATTTCCACACAGGTACTTCATACCACAGTCCCTCTGCTGCAAGTCCTGCAACTGTGCTTTAAGGGCCAGTGCACAGCTACTATGAGAAAGTTCTAAATGTACTTCTTCTAAAGTTCAGTGTACTTCTTCCTCCACCATATTTCAGTAACTCCACACCCCAAATCACAGAGTACAGCGAAATGTTATTTTGGTTCAGGTGACTCCCTGAAATCTCCCAAAATGTTATTTTGGTTCAGGTGGGGAAAGTTGGAAAGCTGGTGAGTTGATTCCCAAGTTATCTGGTCTTCAGATATACATTTTTATTTACCAATAAATATTTGTGGAAAAATTGAGCTCAATTGGGACTTCCTAAAGGGCTGCTCAGTTTACAATGACCCAAGAAAAATGCTGATGCAGAAATCTGAGCCCTGGTATTATATAGCTGGAGGATCTAGAGAAATCCAAAGCAGCTTTTACTGAAGTTGGTCTAGCTCTTAAACTACTGAGATTAGGATGTGAAAACAGAGAGATTGCTTTCTAACATTTCCTTTCCACAGGATCATCTGGGGTATGATCATTAAGTGCCTAACTTGGGGCCAACTGCAGCTACCTTTGTGGTCATTGTTATCAACCCATCTTGGAGTCAAAATAATTCCTTGAGGTATTATTATTTTCAACCAATGATGGACTCCAGGACACACAATCTCTGCCATGTTCTTCCTCATTTCTTTTAGAGAATAACTAAAATACCACCAGTTAGAAACAAGTTTTTCAAAGTCTACACATAAAAATTGGAGCTGCATTTGAGTTTTGATTTTTGTGTGTTTGTTTTTTGCAATACTGAGGATTAAACTCAGGACTTTGTGCTTACCAGGCAGGTGTAGTACCACTGAGTTACCTCCCTTGGAACATGTTGTAAATTTTGTTATTTAAATATTAGATTGGCAAAATCATTTTAGAGCTACAGGATTGAGTATTGCTGACTTTCATTTAATGTACCCATGACTAAAGTGCCCTGCATGAATTAGGACAACAATTCAATCTGAATGTTGGTTTTAGATTTTTAAAAATGAAATGTTAAATAGTTCTCAGGTGTTAGCTTGTTGTAACTCTTTGTTAAGATTATGAGGATTATACTGAACACTTGAAATGAGATTTGGACAGTGACAAATTCAGTATCAATCAAATGAGTGTTAACTAATCAGGTAAGGTCTCCTTGCTTGACTCTAGTCCACACATGCTAATAATCATCAGCCAACCACAGTAACAACACAAGGAACAACATATATACATTTCCATTCATAGATCCTACATCGCACATAAATAAAAAATTAGGTATTGTGATTCATCCACATGTCATAAATCTTTAGACAATAAATAACACATCTATGGTTCACAGCATGCCTTCATTTTTATAAAATTCATTGTGGATGTCCATGTTTCTGGTAATTCATTTCTCATGTATTTTGGGGCCATCTTCAAAAAATGAAATGTACTTATTATAAACGATGATATTGTAACAAAAAAGTAAGGAAACAAATTTGATGTATATGGGGGGGTAGGGTAGGTAGGGCTATGGCAAAAAATGAGAATTAAGTTGTGTCTTATACTGGTACAAATCCCCATTATGGAGTGCAATCATGATGTGTATATTTAATGTACCAATAAAGATAAAAAATTAGAATTTGAAAATAAATAAATAAAGGATTTAAGACCTAAATTATATCTTCAAAAGTTAGGTTCAGTCTTATCTTGACTTAGGTAAGAAAAATCAATACATGACATTGTTTGTTTTGGGGGGAAGAATACTCACAACTTCTGACTTCCATTCATTATGTCAGCTGATCTTTTGTTTTACCTACTTTCTCTCCAGTCACCATTATTTAGGTAAAAGAATAGAGATCTTATGAACACAGCTCTAGTTCTCTGCTTTCCATTTTACTCAGTGATAGTGTAGTGACTTTACAAACATCTTCAGTGAGAAGCGAGGGTTCCCACCCCACCAGAAAGTTTGTCCATCCACCAGGCAGAGTCTTATTTAGTAATAATGATTGATTGTCTTCACTTTCCCTCATGTCTACCAGCACATTCTCTCCCACGTATGCTTCTTTGAATAGATGATTTCCTCTTATCCACTTTTCTCTGCAATTTGGTTTCTATTTTCCACAAATTGACTAAAACTTGTGATGTTTCTTAGATCAAAGACAACAGCTTTTCCTTTGCCCTCTATGCACTACACAAGACAGAGCATAATGACTTTCTTCACCCCTCAAACCCAGCCTTACTCTGAATGATTCCTCGTCGAACTCACACTGACTGTTTTGTGGGTATTCACTAAGATTAAATACTTGATCTCAAGTTTGATCGAGGAGCTTTACAATGAATTCTAAAATACTGAAAATCTCAGTGTAATAATATTCTAAGGGAAACAACACTTCTAAGGACAAATTTAGATCCTTTGGATTATGTGGCACTCAGTGTTTTCTTCACTAATATTTTAAAATTGTAGGAACTTCAGATATGATGGTGCATACTCTTAATCTCAGAACTCTCACAGGAGGCTGAAGCAAGAGAATCTCAAGTTCAAACCCAGTCTGAGAAATTTAACAATTCAATGTATCAAAATTAATGTAGTGATGGTGATATAAACTAACAGTACTATGGCCCTAAATTCAATCCTCTATACTAAAAAAAAATGTATCAATGGGTCCAGTCTTCATGTAGTCATCAAAATTCCATGATGAAATTATTTTTTTCCTTTTGGTAGTTTTCTATTCTCTTAAGTAAGCCCATCAACATTAGGTCATTTATGCATCACCTAACTTAAAAATTTTCTTCACAAACAAATTCTGCTCGAACTACTATCTCATTTCTGTCTTTATCATCAAAGCAAATTGTGTCACAATTGGTCTATGCCTGATATCTGCCATCTCTTCTCTGAGGATCCTTCCTCAGGGTCTTCCAATTTGGATCTGTCCTTCTACTCAATGGAATAATTCATGAGGAGTTCCATGTAATTTCCACATTGCCACATTTAGTGAGGACGTCTCTGCTCTGATTTAACTTCTCACCAACACTGTATGCATTAATTTATTTCTTCTATATAGTATATATTCTCTTCTTGGATTTTCTAGTATACTTCCCACTGAGAATTCCGTCTAAGGATCTCCTTCAAAAAAAAAAAAAACTAAGCCTAACTATAATAAGTACAACCAGATCATTTCACAGAAAGATTGAATCTTCAAAACTGAACAATTTTTGTACTTGAAGAAATTGTTTCAGAAAATGCAAGGGGAAGAAGCACATTAGAATTCTATTTGGAATCATATAAACTTTTGATGAAAACAGAGAATTTTCTAATTCTGATCATGGCCAGTAGTACGCTATTCATCCTTTCATTGTAAACATTTGTAAAATTGGAAAAAATGTGAAAGAAGAAACTCTTTTCATCGTTGGACAACAAGCAACATAAAGGTGCTGAGTAAAAGGAAATACATCATGTCGACCCAGTGATTTTGCAATTTGTGTGTGAGTAGCATTTTCTGGTTCACAGTGGTGAGAGAACAGAGTTCAGCGTCTGGCTGAACTGTGGAGTCCACAGACACATGACTGACTAGAATTTATCAGAAGATCTCAGAAGAAGGAGGCAGAAGAAGAGTCTATGATCCTTACATAGGTTCTTAACTGAGAATCAGGATACAAATTGTAGGCCAATCCCTGTAAGCTCTATCAGAGTTGTAGTGAGAGACCAAGAACTGAATGGGGACACACCAGCGGCGGCAACTGGAGAGGTCCAGCTCAGTCGTAGGAGAGGACTTACCGAGATCCTCCACCGAGCAGCGGAGGCTCATAATCCACATAACACGGAGAAGGAATGACAGCCCAGAGTAACGCTCATGAAGTATGACTTAGGAGAAAGAGACTAACTCTCACAAACAAGCAAATTAAAACTAACAGTACCACAAAGATTTCTAGTAATTAACTACTGAGAAAGAAATGTAACACTTTTAAACAAGACAATACTTTTACACTCAATCATTCAAAATGTCTAACATACAGAACCAAAGGTAGTTAGATATTTTCAAAAGAACAAATGTACACATTTAGGGAAAAATAGTTAATAGGAAATATTAACTATTAAATAGTTAATTGGAAATATTTCAAAATAACCAAGATACAATTTGCAGATGAAGATTTTTAGATAGCTATAGTAAGCGTGTTTAAAAACTTCAAAGAAAGGTTATCACCGTAAGTGAAGGGACTAGGAACTTCAACATAGAAATTTTAAAAATAAAATGTCTAGATCTTAAAAATAGACTATCTAGTGCTGGGGAGTTAACTCAGTGGTTCTGGCGCCTGTCTTGGAAGTGCAAAAGCCCTGGTTTGATCCCCAGTAACCACAAACAACAATACTAGGCATGTAGACTCACGCCAACCAGCAATCAGTACCACATACCACAGTGCCCGGTGTGATGGCTCTTGCCTGTAATCCCAGCTTCCAGGAGGCAGAGACAGGAAGATTGCTGTGAGTTTGACGATGAGCTCAGGGCCAGCCTGAACTACAAAGTGAGACCCTGTCTCAAAAAAAGGAGACTATCTAAAATAAGAATTCATTAGGTGAGTTTTATTATAGGTTCGTAGTTGTTAATGAAAGAATTATATAATTAAAGATAAAAACATGAGAAATCACTCAATCTGATAGTTTAAGACATGATATGCATACTCACTGAGTCCCCCAAATGAATGCTGTACATATTACAAATACACACTAGTCAAAATATTAAATGAAGAGCAAAGGATAAAGTATTTTTAAGATGCAGTCACTTTGGATCTTCAGTCTAATATTTGAAGCGAAGTTTTTAAAAAAAATTCTCAAAAAACTAATGACTCAAATAATCTATTCAAACCCAAGATTTTCAGCAAATTCAGAGTAAATACATGCAAAGATAGCCAGATATGGAGACATAATAGTCAAACTTTTAAAATCAAATCAAAACATATCTTAAGATAAATAATATGTACAGATATTTTAAAGGTATGGAAACAAAGATCTGAATAAGTTCTGATGTATAATCAAGAACAATAAAGTTTAGAAATCCATGGGGTGACAGCTTTAAAGTGTTCCAAGGAAAACTAATATTCAAATTTTTTTTCTATTTAATAGAGGCTTTTCTATTATGAGTATTAGTTACTGCCTTTTCAGACAGTATTAATACAGCCATCCAAATTTCTTTATATCTGTGAGGTTTCTTTCTCTTGCTTTTTGTTTTAAAGTTTTTTTCATTTTAATATAATACAAATAGATATTAAAACATAAAAGCTGTTCTACCAAAAAATAAGTTTCATCAGAAAAATGATTAGAGAATAACAATGATAAATACACTATGTATCATCATCTAAAAATATTTTTTCATTTACTAGTCTTTTCAGTTATTTCTTAATAATACGTTAGCTTTTTTTGCTTAATACATTTTAAGTATACACAAAGTATATCACATTCTGTAAAACTCTGAACAACTTCTTTCTATTTCACTATATTTAATATTCTTCTTGGCCTTTATCTTCACTTTCAGTTTCTTACAGTAGAGAGACAATGCCATATTTATACATGCATGATCTATTTATGTTCTATTTATTTCACTTAAAAGTATATTCTCAAGATGTATCCAAATGGATACATCTACAATGTTTCATCCTACAATGTTTCAACTTTTATCTTTTGTTATGACTGAAGAATACTTATATCCCTTATTCATGGGTAGAAAGAACCAAGACAGTGAAGACGGCCATTTTCCCAAAATTATTATATGGATTTAATGCAACCCCCACCAAGATACTATGGTCATACCTCACAGAACTAAATAAATGTTTCCTAGAATTTATTTGGAATCAGAAAAGAACTATAATAGTAAAAACAGTCTGGGCAACAGGCAAGGCAGGAGGCATCACAATCCCTACTGTGAAATTTTAGTGCAGAGCTTCTGTGATTAAAAAGAAAAACTGGTGCTATCACACAAAAAAATGGACCTGAAGACCAGTGGAACAGACCAGATGCAGAAACAATTATAGATACACTCAGCCATCTCACCTTTGACAAAGGGGCCAAACACCTTAACTGGAAGAAAAATAGCCTCTATAATAAATAAAAAAATAATTCTAAAGGAAAAAAGAATCTATCAGGCAGAACGTCTCTGTGCTAGAATTGATACTTTTTCAAAGAAAACATATTTATCAAAATGTAAATAAAATGATGATCATTTCAGATAAGCATAACTTTTTTTGAGAGAATTGATTCCCAGTAAACCTTCACACTAGGAAGTACTAAAGAAACTCTTCAGAAAGGAGGGAAATTGTATTAAATAAAAATTTAACATTAATAACAAATACCTGAAATGATAACTATATGGAAAAAGAGAAAAGATTTGAGCAAGTTTGCTGTGGTTTTGAGTGCTTTTCTGTAGGCTTTTTTTTTTTTTTTCTCTCTGCCCTTCAAATTTCAGTGATTTTGCCCTTGTACCTTTGCTCTACACCATGGAGAAAGTCTTATTGTTTGCTCAAGCTCTTTCTACACACAGGAAATTGAGAAATTGCTTTAGGGAATAAGCCAAAGTACCTCTGCAATTTCTTTTTAAAAAAATATTGCCTACATTGTGTTATCTCCACATTGGTCAAAGATACATATACAAGGTAAAGGTCTTATGTCTGTCAGCAGCAGGGTTAGTATGCTATAAGCTTCCAATTCATGACTGAAAGAATTGCAAGAAATCAGTCTTTAAGGAGAAAAATTACAGTTGACAAAGTTATTTTGAATTTCATGATTTACTATTATAACACTTCTCAACAATGTAGCTTGATGTAAGGGAAGAAAATATATAAATGTACTAGAAGAAAGCCAGAGTAGACACATAGATGACACTAAAAAATTTTTCAGAAGAAAAATAAATAGTGCATCTCAACAGAAAAAGAACTGGCTTGATTTTCAAAGTAGACACACAAGATGTTGAAAATACACATTTTTGGAGTAAATATCTCTATGCCTGTTTCATGTTATACTGCAGGGAAACCCATTCAGATGAATCAAAGATCTAAATATAATTTTAAAAACAATAAAATTTGTACAAGTCAACGTAGGAAAATATCTTAATACTCTTAGCCCAAAAAAAGACAAAAGCTTTCCAAGTAGCACACAAAAAATAGTCACAGATATTTACATATTGCATCTTTTCTCTGGTATGAGAAAATAAAGATGTAAATGAGTCCTAGAATTGTATGTTATATATTGTGAAATAGAAAATGCTCAAAGTAAAATAGGGAGAAGGGGGAAAATAATGAGATTATAACAAAAAAGTAAGGAAGCAAATTTTATGTATATAGGGGGTGGTAGGGTGGGTAGGGCTATGGGAAAAAATGAAAATTAAGTTGTGTCTTATACTGGTACAAATCCCCATTATGGAGTGCAATCATGGTGCATATACGTAATGTACCAATAAAGATTTTTTTAAATTTACAATTTAGAAGTTAAATTATATTAAAAATGCAAACTTCTCAGCAAACACTAGTAATGGAGGAAAAAGGCCAACTGCAGAGTAAATGTTCAAGAGAATGGAGCTGCCCTGGCTAAGAATATTACAGCACTAAGTACCTCTCATGGTACCAGGTGTCATGCTATTATATAGCAACTGAAACTCAAGTAATTTGTGGTAGGAAAATAAATTGATAAAACCCCTTTGAGAAACAATTTAATAGGATTTACTGAATTTAAATTAGAAAAACATGTGAAGTCAGTAATTTCATTTCTAATCATAATTTATACTTATGTTTTCTAAAATATGTCAAGAAGGTTCACGAGAGCATTATTGATAATAATTAGTGAGGAAAACAACCCAAATGAATAACAATAGTATAATAATAATGAGAAGAAGAATACTTACATATGGCTATTATGATGGGTACATGGTTACTAAATCAGTCCATTGACTATTGTGGTGTGGTTCTCCATAGGATCAAAGATGCCTTACCTAGGCATGAGTACTGCTTACACTAAGGACAGGTAGCCAGGACCAGAAACAGGGCTAGGATCACTCACTTAGGCATTGTTTGGTTCTTGCTGTCTCTTGCCCGCCTGCACTGCCATCATCCTCTCCCATGCCACCCTCCACTGGAGCCAGCCAATTGTGAACCAAAAACCCTACAAACTGTTAACTTGTCTCCTTTAACAGGAGTAGGGCATTTTGTCTCAGCAATGAGAAAACTAACTTAAACAGAGGCCATACAAGGGGACACCACATCACAATTACAATGAACAAAATATTTGCAGCCACTCTACTGTGGATAAGCCTCAAAAGCTTGAGAAGTGTACACATATAAATAAAAGATAAATAGCATTTATTTATATTAGATGTACGTGAAGCTCAAAAGAGGCACATGTAGTCATCATGGCATTATGTAGACTGAGAACGGGATACAGCAAAGGGCCATGGGAGAAACTTCTGAAGCTCAAAGTTTCTTGACCTGAGTGAGTTTCACGGGAATGTTTAGCTTGAAATTCTTCAGACCATTCTGTATGTGGGTCATTTTTCAATCTTTTTTTTATTTCTTTTTTATTATTATTACCTTTATTGGTACATTAAATATACACATCATGATTGCACTCCATAATGGGAATTTGTACCAGTATAAGACACAACTTAATTCTCATTTTTTCCCATAACCCTACCCACCTTACCACCCCCCCATATATATAAAATTTGTTTCCTTACTTTTTTGTTACAATCCCAACATTTTCCCCCTTCACCCTATTTACATTGAGCATTTTCTATTTCACAATATATAACACACAATGCTAGGACTCATTACATCTTTATTTTCTCATACCAGAGGAAAGATGTGATATGTACCTATCTGTGCCCTATTTATTTGACTTATGAGGATATCCTCAAGGTATGTCCATTTAAGTAGAAATGATTGAAACTTATCATTTTTTATGGCAGAGTAATACTTTGAATTTTAATGCATATGTGTGCTTTAAGAAGAAACTTATTAAACATGTACTTTCTTAGGATATAGGACATTGGTACAATAGTGAATGCAAAGGGTGAGCAATAAGAATCAGGTTTCAAAAAGATTCAAGCACATTTTTATACTCCTCAAAGTTCACAAATCCATCTGCATGCTGAAAATCAAGTAGATAAGGTGATCAACAGTCTTTCCACTCTTGTTGGTGATGAATTGAAACATGTAATCACACACATCTGAGGGCTTGAGGTTCTGTTAAGGAATCTATAGATTTTTTTCAGGAAAAATTAAACTGGACTTTTGTCCAGTTCTGTACTGTAATGAGATCCAAGATTGCAGACAGAGGCTACTAATAAAAAAGAAGTCTCCTACTCATTTTAGGTGAGAATGATCCATCCAAAGTAAGGATAATTCACTTAGTGAGGGTGTTTTTTGTTTGTTTGTTTTGTTTTGAATGATTTTTGAGACAGGGTCTCACTTTGTGGTTCAGGCTGGTCCTGAGCTCAGCCTCAAATTCACATCACAGCAATCCTCCTGCCTCTACCTCCTGAGTGCTGGGATTACAGGCGTGAGCCACCACGCCCAGCACTGTGATATGTGGTATGTGGTATGTGATACTGATTGCTGCTGGGGTGAGTCTCCATACCCAGTATTGTTATGTGGTTACCAGGGATTGAATCCAGGCCCTTGCGCTTGCAAGACAGGCGCCGGAACCACTGGCGCCTTAGTGAGGGTGTTTTTATAACCAGAAATGTTATATCCCCGGCCCTTAGTGAGGGTGTTTTTATAACCAGAAATGTGAGTGCGTAAAAGAAATTTTATAGAGAAGTTAAGGGAATGCAATGAAAATAAATCTTACCAAAATACAAATTGCAATTTTGTTTAAAATCTTCTTTAAAATGCTTTGTAATTAGTTTATCTCTAAGAAATGCTTAATTTAGTCATTCAACATAATGCTTTTGAAATTTCTCAATTTGAGTTTTTAGTCATTCACATTACTATTATATAGAACTTCCTTGTGTAACTAGATAGTCCATAATTTACTTGTCTTCCCCTCTATTAATGAGAATTGAAAGTCACTTTCATCTTCTTAATTATTAGATGATGCTCTAATGAACAATCAAATCAACCTCAACTTAGATATATGTATTAAGTGAGAGGAAAGCCAACTCTCTCTAAAGGCCCACACTGCAAATATTTCCCTTGTCTCTGTGGCTATAGACCAGTGGTGTCAAACCTATGGCACATGCACTGCTGTTGGCATTTAGCCATGCTGTTGGCATGTGAGCCAAGATGTCCTGGCACCACACGGGCAGCCTAGCATTGGCTCACAGCACACACAGGGGCCATGAGTATGCTCAGAAAGAAAAAATGATGCCAGGTGTTACTCTGAGGTGCCACTCAGCATAAATACTACTAAAGATTGAGTCCTGGGCATGGCAAGTGATATTGGTCTGCAGGTCCCTGATGACTAAACAAAAGCCAGCCTGTTGCTCCATGTCCTGAGATGAAGCAGACTTAGATAATCATGGATTATGAGTTGTGATTTGTGTTATGCTGCCAGTGACATTGTGAAAAAAAAAGAGCTGGTGAAACAGGTGTCTTTGCCTGGAAGAATGCAAGGTTTAGATATCTCCAGTGCTGTGACGGAAGCTTTTTTGTTACAAGGTGAAAGACCAGAAAAAGTGGTTTCTGTGACTCACAACAGGGCAACTTCTCTGGTAGGGCAACATCTACTTCTGTGCCCTTCTTTGTTAAAGAAGCAAAACCTCCAGTAGCTCCGTTTCCTTGTGTGACCTTCTACAAAGAAGCTCTGTATGCCCAGGAAAATAGCAAAATGTTCGATGATATCCTCACAGATGTCACAGACATGGTGAATTCCACACATGTGGCTTGTGCTCTTAAGTTCTGACAGTTTCAAGCACTACTCCATGAGGTTCAGACACATTATAATGCTTTATTATGTATAATAATGCCTCGTGGAGTAGAAGATCAGCCTTTAAGAGAATTTTAGGTTAAGAATGAAAAGGGGCAGGAATTACGGTTTATGGATATGGCCTGGCTTAAAACATTTCTCTCTTTTTAAAACAGAATTTATTTTACACTTCAATTATGCTGAACCAAAAAAATCCTGCAAAGTATAGGAAGAATAACAGAAAGGATGTTTGCTTTGTGATATCAAAACATTTGAGGGGAAACTGCCAGACCTTGAAAGTGGGCAGCTAAAATATTTTCCAAATCTCAAAAAGCATTTAGAATATTCTACAGCATATACAGACAATCGTACAAGACATCAGGAAATTCACAAGGAACCTTCTAGTACTGCAACAGTTGCAAAGGAAATAATGTTCATAACATATTTTTGCAGTTCCATAAGATAGAAACAATGCTGTGTTTTCTTACTTCTCTAGATAAAGCCAAAGGTGAGGAATTTGATCTTTCTCACTTATACTGATTAGATTTTGGAAATCTGGAAAAAGAGCTGTTGGAAATTCAAGAAAGCTCTAGCTTGAAAAATAAATTCTATGACCTGTGGGTAATATTTGATAAAAAGGAGCAAACAGAGTATCAAAGGATGACGAAGGGCAGCACAGACGGTTCTGAGAATGAAGTCCTTAACGTGTGAACCTATCTCTCTCTCCGCCAAGTAATTTTAGGTCAGTGAAAGCACTTTGGCTGCTCTTTTTACTTTGTTTGGTTTGTCTTATGTCTGTGAATAGCTGTTTTTAGCTTTAAATTTCATCAAAACTGATATGACAAACAGACTGATAAAGACCTGAGTGCTATCTATGTTGCTCTCGAACTAATGATGGGGTGAGAAATGATCAGGAGGCACACGGCAGCAGCAGTCACACAATCTGTGCAAAAACACATCAAATAAAAACTTTTACCTTTCATTAGAAGTTGTCTGTATTATTAGAGCTCTGTTATCATGCGCTCTTTTTAAAACAAAAGGTATGAATATATAAGTGGATTTTTTTTCTTAACTAAAACTTCAGTGTTCATATATAAACCTGGTTTGGGATTGTAGTTTGGGTACTTGGTTTGGAAAAGTTTGGCCATCCCTGCTACAGCATCTGTATTAGCAGTTCCTCAGTCTCCTATCATCTCTCAGAATGCAATTGTGGAAATGGAGATAGTCATCATTTTCCAATATATTACTGCCCTAGAATTCTATTGTGACCAAACTGAACTATATCCATAGCTTTTGTCATACATGAGAATTGACTTGAGATACATCTTAGAACTAAGTATGCAAAATAATCCACTAAATATTGCAGAAGAAATATTGAAGAATATCTTCAAGAAGCAAGATTATATAGGAGGCAAAACTTCTAACTGTAAAAAAGATTAATTAATGATAAAGTATTAAAACTAAGAACTGTTAAACATTTTTACAAAACAACCTATTTCAATGTTCAGTGAATGTCTCTAAAGGTACCTGATATCATTAGTTATTAAGGAAAAGCAAATTAAAATCATAATGGGACACCAATATTCACCCACTTGTGGCCAGTTATGAAGACTCACTACTGACAAGGATTTGGAGTGAATCATATGTTTCTGGTGAAAAAAATAAATTGGCACAACCACTTCAGAAACTAATTTAAAAACAATCCATGTACACTTAAATTATCAATCACTCTACTCACAAGTATGGATCAAAAATAAGTTCCATGTTCATTAACAGTGGAGCATATACACTAAAGGTAAGATACTCACATGATGGAATATTATATAGCAAAACAAAACAATAGTATTGGAAATTTAGCAGCTCTGGCACTTGCCTCATAAACACAAGGTCCAGAGTTCAATCCCTGGTACCACAAGGCAGACACACGAAAGAATATGACTTTATGTGAAGTAAAAGTGTTTACCCATGAAAGAATATACTTTCTACATTATTGCACTCATATGAGATCTAAGGATAAACAAAGCTGTGTGGTAACAGAAAATAGACAAGTTACATTTTAGCATCAGTACTAGGGAGGGGAGGGGAAGAGAGATGGCAGCATGCTAGAGTTGGAGATTTTGACCGGGTAAGGACAGCACAAAGGATCCATCTTGAGTTCTGAAAATACATCAAACCTGTTGGTACTTACATGCACTTTATAACACACTAAGCAATATTTTTGCAGTTTGAGAATTTTATGCCACTTTAATTTATAATTACATGTTTTGAGATTTAATTTTTAAAATTGTGATTAAAACTAATATATGAATTTAAAAATGTTTAATAATTATTTAAAATTATTTTGGTTATAAAGACTGTTGTATTTCCATACAAATTTTAAACTCATTTCTCAATTTCTACAATCTTGTCTTATTTTTATTGGGATTACATTTAACACATAGGGTTAATTTGGCCAGACATCATCCTTTCCATGTTAAATTAAGAAACTTTTTGCAGAGAATCATTTAAATTTAAGGCTATAAAACTTTCAGTGTAGAGACATTTGTATCCATTATAGAGTTTATGCATAGATGTTTTATATTTTGACGTATTTTTAAGTATTTATTTTAAAAAATACTCATGCATATATCTTTCACTCAAAACTACCTCATAGAGGTTAGCTTTATTGCCAAAACTAAGTTACTTGTTTAAATTTCCACAGAAGTTAAAGAACTATATCAAAAATAGATTTGTAGCAACAATCAAGTATACAAATTGCCAGTGGTGGTAAAATATATGACAGAATATATGGAAGACAGAAAAATAATATCAACTATAATTACTAAGTCTAGCTTATATTGTATACTTTCTATCTCTATATTGACAGTTAGCATGAAAAATACTTATTTTCTCTAGCTTCATGCATCCTGACATTTGTAGTAAATCAAGTGTTGTTTTAAAATTATTAACTATAGCTAACTACAAAAGTACCCATATGAAGGCAAAAGAGGTGAGTTCTAAAAGAATCATTGCACTAGTCAGTATTTACTAGTGGAACAGATGCAACATAAGAGAAACATATATAAGAATTTCCAGGATTGGGTTACGATGGCCTCCCATAGAGTCTAATGGGCAGAGTGCAGAGGGTCTGTCTTAGTGTGAAGACCGAAGGACTTAGTCAAAGGTATGGAGCTCACTCCTGGGCTCTGCGTGAGTCTGTATCCCAGGCCAGTAAGTCTATGACGGAAGGCTAAATAGTTTGACCTCAAAGGCTGAAGGCTGAGGGTTCTCTGCCAGAAACCAAAGCCAAAGAGTCTGTGCTGGAAGTCAGGAGATGACATTCAAGTTGAAGGTGGAAATGAGCTCCTCCAAAGAAACAGAGCAGATTCATCCTTCCTCATTTTCTTTTTGTGCTGCCCAGGGAAGAAGCAGCCTTAGGGTGGATCCTCTGCACCTAGGGCCTAGAACTGCTGAGTTAAGTTTCTTTTAACCAAAATTCTCAAATTGACAGGATCAGTCAACCATCGCACTAATATAAATGTTTATTACTGCATGCCAGACCTTGTTACAGGTGCTTTTACCTAGAAAAGTTCTTAGTTCTCACCATAATCTGATGTTATTATTTTTATTTTACACAAACAAAATTAAAACTAACTGTAAATTAAATTTCTCAATATAATAAATGTATATGTGGTGAAGAGATTATTTAAGGCAGGATTGTCAAATTCCCATCTGCTATTTGAGTTAAAAACCTATGTCTGTATTTCCAAAAAGAATATAGCATGTGTCCATTACACATATTTTTGAGACAGAGATGTACATTGTGAGATTTAAAATTCTATATGTGGATAAGTTCCAAGGGAAATACTGGAAATGCTTATGTGGTTTCAATGTCTGAGATCTTTTAAGTTTCAAATTTCTTTATCTTTTTCACATCTCTTTGAATGAATAAATTTCTAGCATACAGATGTTAATATCATTTCAAATCTGTTAAGCATGATAAATGTCAGAAGATGCCTCACAAAATTGCTAGGAAATAGTGTATGTTGTATGTTAAGTAGAGGCATCGTATTTAGGGTAAATCTACCACTTCCTAATGCTTAGCTTGCCATTGTTAGCTCTCAACTGTCTTATTCTCAGGTTACCTAGTGACAGAAATGAGATACATTTATGCGAACAATGTGAGTGCCCTGCACGATAATGGGAATGCATGTTGTGTTTTGTGGGTAAGGCTGACAACCCCCCTCTGCAGCACCAACAGCCAAGATGTTTCCAGAGTAGAAGAATCAGAATTTTAGGAATACCGAACTTAATCAACGTGTGTCTGGGCTAACATCCAACTCCATGGGTGATCTCATTTCTCAAATGTGAATTTTTACTTTTACGTGTTTACTTGTTTATTTTGAAACACCACAAGGACTTTTCAGGATCTAAAATCTTACCACTTCTTAAATATATTTACTTAAAAATATTTGGACATTCTCTTTCACAAACAGCTTCAAATTGAGTTCAGAAACCCAAGGCAAGAGTATTCTGTATGTCCTAACCCTTAAAGTTAATGACTTCTAATTAGCCCAGCAAGAAGCTAATGACTTGTAATCACTTGCCAAGTGATTCTGGGTATTTTCTTTGAAAAATTAGCCTAGGTGAACTGGGGAAGCTCTCACTCCCATGGAGTGGAGGCAGAGCAGGATGATGGATGAGAAAGGACTCACAAGGGGAGTTCTGGAAGATATTCAGGCCAAAGGAGTCGCATTTGCAATCTTTTTTCAATTATTTGAAGCCTATAAACAGTATCATCAATAAAGGTAAATGTATTGGTGATTATATAATGGAAAGACCATGAAAATTGCTTCCTAATGTAAGTTCAGTGACCTCAGCACTTTTCATTTGCATCAATTTAGGTTTTAAAAGGAATAGTCTAACAAAATCATGTATCAGATAATTGATCTAATGAGATAGTTCATTTACAAACATATTTACTTTATTTGACTGTAGCTGTTCCATTAGAACAGAGAACAGGCATGATAATAAATCAAACAATCATTAAGAACCATCATTTGAGCCATCACTAAGCAGAGAGAAATGAATACTCTACAGTCCCTTTCTCCAAGAGTGTGCTGTCGAGGGCTGAGTTCACTACCCCAGATTAAGAAATCATCACCTTAGTGTAAAGAGCTATGACAAAGAAGTACCCTGTAAGAAAGTTGCATTTAAAAATGTTTGTATCATCTTCTGAGGTCCTTTGAATGAACCACACACACTCCCCTCTCTCTCCTCTTTCTCTTTCTCTGTCTCTTTCTATCTCTGCTTGTCTCTCTCTGTGCTTCTTTTTTGTTCTTGCTCCCCTTCTCTTTCTTCTCCTTCTTCTTCTCCTTCTTCTTCTTCTTCTTGTTTTTCTTCTTCTTCTTCTTCTTCTTCTTCTTCTTCTTCTTCTTCTTCTTCTTCTTCTTCTTCTTCTTCTTTTCTGTCTTCTTCTTCTCTTAAAACTATTTTCCAGTTTCTAACCACATTGACATTCCAGAGACTGACAAGATATTCTCACTATAAGAAAGATATAAAGGAACAATAGCAGAGACCAAGAGACCGCCCTCATTTGAATGATAAACAACGATTTAGTAAATGCTCAGAGTCCATTCAACCCCAGCTACAGACTAAGACACCTCATTTAAAACTAACACCATTTATAAACATTAGGTATTAACAAGAGGTGATTCTAATTATGTACAATTGATTGTAGAGAGTGGTAAACAGTTTGAAAAATTGCCATAGCTATTTAGTTATTACACTTTAAGATAAGCAAATTATAGAAAACCTTGGAATTCTGGTATAATTTACACACCCATATGTTTATGTGCTATAGCAATGAAAAATGTAAAATTAAAATCAAAATCTCTCAAGGCTTTGAATACTATACTTTTTTCTCTCCTTATAAAACAGTTAAAGAGCAGTTCGCTCCCATAACTTTTTTTACCAACAGAAAAGCAATTAGATCAGAGCTATCAGTAACACTGGACAGTCAGTAAATTATGGCTCTCTCTGCTTTAAATGTGGTCAATAGCTCATTTTTCCTCATCTTTGCAGCAGAATTGCCTATGGACCCTATCATTTTTGTCTGACACTCTTCTTTCTAAGTGCTTGCCATAATATCTTATGTAACTGCTATGACAAGAAAAATGATCAAATTAGAAAAGTGAAGAAGACAAAAGCCCATTGTCTGTGTGAGCACTAGTAAACTGGCCTGGCATTTTCTCCAGGTGGGAGCCCTGAAGTGAACTAAGACTCCATGACTCGACGCTACCCTCAGGCCAACACTGCTCCTGCAACCAAGCAAGCTTTTGCTTCCTTGTACTCTTTCAGAAGGAAACGTGTGTGTGTGTGTGTGTGTGTGTGTGTGTGTACTTATGCTGCATTGTGTATGTGTAAACATGATAAGGCTAATAGGACACATGATATCTTAACCTTATATTTTGGAGGGAATATCACCTTAATTTTATGAGGATTTTTTCCTTTGGAGGTATTAGTTGATTTTGGTAATTCTGATAAAAATGTCTGCATACACACATACACATATATGGAAATATATATATGTATATATATATATATACATGTGTACATAAATACACACACATATATTATTGTATGTTAGAATACAGCTTATGTAGCTTATTAAGCTTTATTACAATGGTACAGTTTCTGTTTGGATGTTCCTCACTGACTCATGTGATTATAAATAGGGCTTTTGCAAGGGAATTATTGGGGTTCATAAAAAATGTACTAGTAGAAAGTGCTGTTAGGAGCATGGAGCCTGATTGGAAGAGGTGGGTCTCCCGGCTGCGAAGCGGCATGTCTCCTTTCCTTTCCAGAATCCTTGGTCCACTCTCAGCTTCCTCCATCATGCCTGGAGCAGCACACCTCAACCACACCATCTACCACGCTGCTTCTTCTTTGCAGCGACGTGACACTGGGTGGAAACATGAATCACAATAAGCCTGTCCGTCTGCAAGTTGTGGTTGTCTGTATTTGTCCTGGTGACAAAGTAAGGGTCTAAAAAAATATGTCACTGAAAATTCCTTATAAACACAATTTGTTCCACATTTTCCAAGTGCAGAAGCCAATATGAAAACCGTGAGAGTAGTAATCAGGAATGTCTATTTTTAAAGCATGCATATATCTGAATGCTTCTGAGGATGGAAAAATGCCAGATCAGAACAACACTGACATATCAGGGGAAAAAATTCACTGATTCCTCTTACAAGTCAAATACAATGTGACAAAGGATTTTATGCTTTTTTTTTCTTTTTTTCTTTTTTCGCTTTTGTATTTAGATTAGAGCCTGGTATTTTTTCTGCTTTCTCCTCTCATTCACAAAGCCATTTTTTTCCCTCTGCTGTTTGCCATGTGATAACTCAGCCCCACTAATATCAAGAGAATTTAGCTAAGAATAAATAAAGAAATTTAATTTTAACTCCTGCTCAAACCTGTCAAACACAGTACATGGACGCTATGGATAAACAGAGATAGGTCATCAATCAATTTTTTTTCCTCTAAACTACACATTCTATCTAAAAGAATTATAAGATTAGATGCAGGAATATGCCATATTAGGGGAAAATGTTCATGTAAAAACCTCTTAGTGAATCACGTGGACAGAATCTTTGCCAGACTATTTACTATCTTGAAGGAAGGTAATTTTTCAAAAAACTGTATAGTTTCTCATTTCTCTTTAAAAGTTCAAGCTATTCTTAACTATCCCACCTGATGAAATGCACCAATCTCCATTTTCCACATTACTTGCGTTAGCTTTCATAGCACTTGGATCTTTATTTATTCTTCTTTCATTAATTGGCTGTCTCTCTCATTAGCCTGTGTGCTGTGTGAGGGTTGACAACATGCCTCCCCATTTGCCATGATATTTTTAGGGCCCAGCATGATGCTTGGAATACAGCAAGACTTCATGAATATCTGATCAACAAATGAGTGAATAAATGATATCCTCATTTTTCCATTGTAAAGAAAAGGATTGCACAGGAGCAAAAGGGTTACCAATTACAGAACAAACCCAAGAATAATTCCCAGTGGAAGTGCCGGATGATGCTTAGTGACTGAGTTTTCAGCCTTTAGTGTATTAATCTCCTTGAGATTTAATATGTGTCAGTAAATGTAGAGAATACATAAATAAAAGTAGCAAAGGGCAAATATTCAATGAAGTGAAATCAACAAATCCAAGACTCTTTAAGGAATAACTGGTTCAAAATTGAATACCTAAGAGACTGAATTAGCTACTTGCTAATGAATGTGCTGAGACATTTACCAATGTTATAATCTTATGAATAGCATTTATAAATTAATCAAAATAGATTACGGCAATAAAAATCCATAATCTCAATCCAACCTAGGTTAACTCTAGAGAACTAAATTATATAATACAAAATAAAAGGAATGGGTTATTCCAATATATGTTTTACTGGTGTTAAGCATTTTTATTTGAATTATCTTTACCAAAAACACTTAATAATAAGATAGTATATCTCTATATTCAAAATATGGATTGTGTAATTAATTTTTCCACTGTAAAAATGTGATAAATTACTATATAATTAAAAATATATTATACTGAAAGTAAAAGGGCTAAAATGATTTTGATCAAATCATCTTTCCATAGTAATTAAGCAAAACATTTTATTTTCCTCCATTTAAAATGTCAAATGAGTAATAAGGCAGAGTTTTGGGACTAGCTGCAAGCTAAAAAAATTCAGCTATGGGGGCCGGGGAGTTAGCTCAGTGGTCCCGGCGCCTGTCTTGCAAGCGCAAGGGCCCGGGTTCGATTCCCCGGTAACCACATAACAATACTGGGTGTGCCCACACCCAGCAGCAATGAGTACCACATACCACAGTGCCGGGTGTGGTGGCTCACGCCTGTAATCCCAGCACTCGGGAGGCAGAGGCAGGAGGATTGTGATGTGAGTTGGAGGCTGAGCTCAGGGCCAGCCTGAACCACAAAAGCGAGACCCTGTCTCAAAAAAACCTAAAAAAAAAAAAAAAAATTCAGCTGTGATCTCACATTGGCATTTTCATTACATCTGGGATAGGAAACATTTCTTTGGATTTATTTTATAGTATCTTAATAGAAAAAGAGAATAAGTTATAATTTTAAGCTACACATACTCTTTGATTTTGTTCTATCACAAAAATTTTATATTAAAGCCCAGAGATGAAAATATATGTGATTCGGGCCGGGGATTTAGCTCAGTGGTTCTGATGCCTGTCTTGCGAGCACAAAGGCCCGGGTTTGATCCCAGTTAACCACATACAATACTGGGCATGGAGACTCACACCCAGCAGCAACTAGTATCACATACCACAATGCTGGGCATGGTGGTTTATGCCTGTAATCCCAGCTCTTGAGAAGAAGAGGCAGGAGGATTGCTGTGATGTGAGTTTGAGGCTGAGCTCAGGGCCAACCTGAACTACAAAGTGAGACCCTGTCTCAAAAGAAAAAAATTATATATATATATATATATATATATATATATATATGAGATTCATTCACATATTTGTAATAAAAATGTAAATTAGATGAAAATATAATGAAAAAATATCAGAATCAAAATTTTTTCCGGAGAAAGTAAATATATACAGAGAAATATAGATTTTTTAAATTTGAATCATTTTTTTCTCTAGCAATAATACAAAGTCTCCTTCTAGGATGTAACATCCTTCTAGACACACTTCCAGCATACCCATTCTTAAAGTCTGACACACTTGTGATGGAAATATGATTCTGCTGAAGGCTTACTGTCAAAAGCATGCCCAAGCAAACTTGGATTTGAGAAAATATAAAATCTGTCGGAAGGACAAATGTCAATTTGTTAAAAATCAGTGACACAAATTATAAACTCATTGTAAGAATTCCTCTAAAAACAATAGGAAGACATAGTGCAGACTGAGTACTAGCCAACTGAAGGCTCTTGATGAATAGTGAGTAATCGCAGAACAACTTAAAGTATTTTTAATCTAAAGCTATCAGAACAGCTTCTGAGACTCTTTCTCAATGAAGCAAAGACAGTTTTAGTCATTCACTAGAAATGCTTACAAAGCCCTAATATTCTGGAAGATAGTAAATGTTGATGATTGACCAGCACCTAAGGTGTGTCAGGTAAATACACATTCTGGCCAGAAAAGCTTGTAAGTCACACATACCTATTGCACGATGAAGAGTAAGGTATGAACATGTGTATGTTACTGTCATGTTTCTGAACTTGTGTAATATACACAATTTACATACATTATGAAAAATATATGTAATATGTAGATGAAGTAATGACTAAACATTATACATATTGTGCAAATCAATATTATTTAGTGTTTTGTTTTGTTTTCTTTTTTTAGGTTTTTTGAGACAGGGTTTTGCTTTGTGGTTCAGGCTGGCCCTGAGCTCAGCCTCAAACTCACATCACAGCAATCCTCCTGCCTCTGCCTCCCGAGTGCTGGGATGACAGGCGTGAGCCACCACGCCCGGCACTGTGGTATGTGGTACTGGTTGCTGCTGGGCGTGAGTCTCCACACCCAGTATGGTATGTGGTTACTGGGGAATCGAACCCGGGCCCTTGCGCTTGCAAGACAGGCGCCGGAACCACTGAGCTAACTCCCCGGCCCCTATTTAGTGGTTTTTACTTAAGAAAAAACTCATGGTTTTTTAAGTGATTTTGAACCTCAGCTACTTAAATTCTCTAAATTCTTTTCTTACTCATAATCATTGCTGAACATGTAAATTTTCTCTAAATGAAATCACTCTCTAAGCCATAGTCATCTGAGTGTGACTTGTTTTTTAAAAGGCATATCCAGATGTGACATTGCAATATCAAGTTCCGTTTGCCACTTTGGTGGCAACTTTGACAAAGTTATTATTTTCAGATATTGAAGACAAGTGATAATATGTATAGAAATTAGGCTAGAAGATCCATTAAATCCCATTGTATTAAGAAAGCTAAAATGAATAGAAATTTCAACCTCTCTACATTATTATGGAAAATGTAAGATAGCACAGCTAGTTTGGAAAAACTTGGTCAGTTCTCAAAATATTAAGCTCAGAATTACCACAT
>PVIR01027527.1:0-22829 GCA_004026965.1 Petromus typicus | reverse complement strand
ATGCAGACAGAGACAGAGAGGCAGATAGACAGACAGACAGATACGCCAACCCTAGGCTCAGTCATACAATGTGTAGAGCATCATGCAAAATGAAACTATAGAGCCTATTGTTCAAAATGCAAAAATACAGTATTGTAATAGGCATCATAGCATCACAATTTTTCCCTTTCATACATAGCCTGTCTTTTGATACATCATAGTGTTTTTCATTTACTATTAAACATCTCAATATAAGCCTAATCTATTGACACTATCTGTATGCATCTTACTGGTGACCAAGAAAAGGCTGAAAGGAAAAAATGAAGTGAATTTTGTTCCTCCTGTATCACCATTTTTCAGTGTAAAAGGCTGGCTAATAGGGTGATACAGAGTCAGAATGAAGATGAAAGGATTCATTAGTCATTTGTGTTTGTTGGTATTACCTTCTTTCTGCTTTAAAAGAAAGTTCTCATTTGAGCAGAAGTTGTGGTGTCTTGGGGCTGGTGACCTGTCACTTAGTCATAAAGACAAGATGTGCTTTGTGTTTGCTGAGCAGCTCCCAGAATTCCCACACTGGAATCGTGTGGCTGACACAGTGGCCAGGAGTAAGGATCTCTCCTCTGCCCACATGCACACTTCAAATTACTAACAATAATCAGGAATTTTTTAAAGTATTAAGAGAGCAATGACAAGACATTAACCTAAGCACCAGCTGTATCTGAATCAGGTCCCTTAAATGACAGCAGGGGGCACTGCTTTAAGAAAAAATACTTTCATAACAACTCTGAGGCCAACACTATGATCATCTCCCGGTTCCAAAGGAGAAAAGAAGCACAGCAAGGTTAAGCAGCTCATTTAAGTGCTAAAAATGGCTAATCAGTGGTAGGACTGGGATTTGTTCTTAAGTTTTTAGGCTCCAGAAACCACGCTCTTAACCTATACACATGGATGTTTTCCTTAAAGGCATCGATTCTCAGTTTAATCCCAGGTTTGCTTGACCCCTCCCCATTCTCTACTTTCTAAAAAATCTTTAAAAGACAATTCACGTTCATTCATCATAAAGCAATGTGCCGATGTTGCAGGCATTTATTATAATCAATTGGAGTGCACTCAAGAAGCTACAATGAATAATGGTACCAGTTTCTGTGAAGTGCCTTCTATGGCCTAGCAATCTGATGAAGCACAAGCAGTTATTTTCTGTGCCACAGATAAAAATGCAGAAGTTTAGAGAAATCAAATAATGTGGGTCAGACTCAGAAAATGAATAATAGAGTCAGGATTTAGCTTTAGACAAGTGGACACTAGTATTCTTCAGCTTACACACTTTATATTAGATCTCTAGCTCTCCATACGTGCATTTCAAGGTACCAACTCCATACGAGCATTTCACGGTGCTCCCTCTGCAAGGGAGACTAGAGCTCTATAGCCACATTTCTGTTCAATCTTAAAGTTGAAAATTAGAAGTATACTTCAATTGCAAACATACAGTTTGACATTCAAATCGTACCCTGGGGCCAATCTGTTTTCTTTTAAAATGATCTTCCTCTTGTAAAGAACAGATTTAGCCTAAAATGAAATGTCAAAAATAAAAAGGAATCAAAAAGTTTAGGAGGAGGCTGTTGGGGAAACTGCCATCTCGAGCTGATAACCTCTATGCAAATAAGGGGAGTAATTGGATGAGCTCGCTTAATTGAATCTGATAGAATGGCAAGTGCTGGAGCTCCAGTCTTTCCTCTACTGTCCATTAACATTACATAATTCCTCAAACAACCTTGAGATCAAAAGAGAGGGGCATAAAACTATAAGCCTCTCCATCAATGTCAGAGAGTGTTTTTATTCAAAAACTGCCTGCAGAATAGCCAAATTGCTACAATAAGTCACGTAATTACATAACAAAGGCATAATCAGAATGACAATCTTTAAAAAAATCTTACTCAGTTAGGACACACTGAAAAATGAAAGCCCAAAGAAGTAATTTTGGTTTAGGAGATAAAATTAACTAAGGAGCTAAGGGACTGTTAAAGTCCGGAAGCCTTGTGTAATGATGGAAGACATTTTAATTCTTGGCAAATTTTCAAGGCACATAAAGGAAAATTAGGACTGTATCTCCAAGCAGATTTTTAATTATAAAAGCATTTTATTCAAAGTAGCTGAATTTTTTTTGTTTCTATTGTATATTCTGCAACTAATTGAAGGTCCATTAAAGAACACTTGGTTCTTCTATTACTATTCACCTAAGGAGTGCAAGCCATTACAGGCATTTCAGAAATAACTGAAGACCCAAATTCATTTAGGAAAAAAAAAAAAAAAAGAAATGAAGGAACTCAGAAGCACACTTGCTAGTGTGGAATAAAAAGCACCCACTCTATCACCTATCTCATTTATTGGTCTACAGAGCTCATCTATTATCTGTTTTTTAAACAGCAGCTCTGTTACCTTGGGTCCCTTAGAAAGCAGAAATACAGACCGAGACTGAGGACGTGAAATAAAAGAGCGTGAGGATCTGATGAAGTGTAGAGAATCAGAAGTGGGGAAGCTGAAACAGAAGAAAAGAGAGGAGGACAAGAATGTGGGACGAATTTGTCACAGCTACCCTGGAAGATGCAGTGCTCTACCTGAAAGACTGCAAGGGAAGTCACATGAAATATATCTCAGGACGGAGGTTAGAAAAAAAGACAGAGGGTGATATTTATTCATTAGCATTTATTCTTTGGTAAAAGGAACTCTGTGTACATGCACACAATCACTCACACACACTCATACACACCCACTACAGACTTTCTTGTTTATGAAAGAGAAGCCATAGGTGTGCTCTGGGCAGACCACAGAGGCAGTCAGGCACTCCTGCCTTGAGCTGGACAGAGTGTGCGTCAAACAGGTAACAGTGGCAGTGACTGGATCTGAGTGGTTACCAAGAATAGCAGGAAAAACTGGTCTTGTTCACCTCAGAACCATTTGGTCTGAGTTCTGAGCAGCTGTTTTACAGAACTCACAGTCACTCCTTAGACTGAACTTAAGACTTGTGGATGCCGGCCCTATGAGCTTTTGCTCACTGGATGCACTCATTCCAAGTGAGTGCTGTCTCTCTGAATTGCCAAATCAAGCTCCTCTCTCCCTGAAGAGCCTTTCCCTCTATGCCTTGGTGTGGTCAACTGTCTCTGAAGTTGAGTACTTTTTTATTCTATTGTCATCTTTCTTCATTGTCTATTTCTCAGTGAACTTTGGCATCCTCTCTTGCATCACTTTCTCTTTCTTCTCTCTAAAGTTGTGATACCCCAAGGTTCTGATCTTCATCTTCAGAAAACACTTGATGATTGCATCAACACCTACCTAGCACAGAAAGCCCTTTTCTCTACTTCTGATTTTTTTCTTTTTAGCCAGATTTCAGTCACTCTGACAAAATGCCTGAGAAAGACCCCTCAAATGGAAGAAAGATTTATTTTGGATCCCAGTCTTAGGTTTCAGTCTGTGTTAGATTGGGTCTGTTGTACCTGAGGCTGTGTTGAGAAGAGCATGGTGGGAGCCCTCTGTGAAGCAAACTGCTTGTCTCATGGAAGACAGACAACAAAGAGAGAAAGAGAGGGCAGAGCGTCAGTATCGCCCTCAAGGTCAGTCCCTTCTCCTTCCCAAATGGTGTGACATTTTCTGTGAGACACCACCTCCTACAGTTTTCACTAACTCCCAATACTGCCGTAGCCTGGTGACCATTCCAGCTGCACAAGGCCTTTGAAGAATATTCAAGATGTCAACTACAGTACAAACTTCCTAATCACTCCCTCAGCTGCCTTCTCTGCAGCCAGTGATAAGTGCTGAAACAGGCTGTCAGATGTATCTTAATGTGTGACTTTATTTCTGATGACATGTCTCTTTCTATGTGCCCCACTGCTGTTAATAACACTCATGCCTGCCCAGGCCCGGTTTATCAGCACCTCACACACCGATTCTATGGATTTTCCAAGAAAAAATAGCATAGGATTCACTTCCTATACATACACCAATAGAAATGCACCCTAATTGTAACTCTCCTGCAGGTCATTTCTATTTTTTACTAGAAAATTCTCCCACATTTTCCAACCTCTCTATCCTAGAACACTTTGAATCAAAAGCTCATCTCTAAAAAAGATCTATTCACTTTGTACTACCTAAACATTCAGCTCAAACTCTATTTTAAAACTTATTTTATATACAAACTCATATAATTCTAACTTTACATATAATTTAATAAACATAATTATAACATGCATGTCTCTTAATTCATTTTTTATTTATATTTTGCAGTTCTGCATCTACTCTCATTCACACCCCATCCAGATAGCTCTCCCTGACTTCTCCATACTACCAGTCTAAAATGTATCCTTTTATACTTCTCCTCATACTTAGTTATATATGTATTCCTGTATTTATATATGTGCACATGCATATATGCATATGTATAAATACTTATATCTATATAGTTATATGTAGGGACTTAGGGATATATTTTAAATGAGATAATATATGGAATGCAATTGAAATTTTTCAGCATAACAGATATACTTCTCATACATTCTGTTCCCTGGGTTGGAAACACAAAAGTGTATTTACCTTTTTTATTACCAATATAGTTTTTCCTCATGAGAAACAATATGAAGGCAAAGAACTTTATAGGTAAGTTTTCTAGACCAAAATCTGCTTTGTATAGAACTAATTATCTAAAAATAGATTACTGGATTAGAAGAGTATGTGCATTTTTATAGATGTGAAGAGACTGCTTTCATATTTTTTTAGCATTTTATGAGCTCTCTGTTTTTCCTGCTCCTGGTTGGCAATATTTAATGTTTATTTCAATGTATATCACTCAGAAAGCTAGAAAGTAAATTATAAGGTCTTAAACTCTCTTTTCTTGACTCCCATTATGTTTGCTCACCTTTTTATTATATTTGACCACAGAGATTTTTATTACAAATATGCTCTTCATATGTATTGCTACTTTTGTATTGTTTATATCTTTCTTATGTTGGGCGTTTTATATAGTACATAGGTTAGTCAGTCCCTCTGATATACATTGTGAAAGATTTCTTTTTGCAAATTTATTGTTCATTTATTCTTTCTGTATTTTTGTGAAAATAAATATTTTAAATTCTAATACTATTATAGTCCCGTCTTTTCTTTTACAATTTTTGTACTAGAGGTCTTCACTTGCTTTTCAAATGTTGATTGTTCTAGAATTTTTAATGCAATTTTAAATTTACCTTTCACATTTAAATATGTACACCAGTTGGATGATTTTTATTCAGTAATACAATCAGGCCCAATTGCATTCTGTCAGTAAACTACAGCTCCAGACCTTTTTGACTTTTTTTTCTTCTATCTTTCTTTCTTTTCTTTCTTTCATTCTTTCTTTCTTTCTGTCTGTTTGTCTTTATTTTTTCTTCCTTTCTTAGTTCCTTCCATTTTTTCTTCCTTCCTTCCTTCCTTTTTTTCAACGGGGTCTTGTTAAGTTATGTAGAGTGGCACTGAACTTGCTATTCTCTTGCTTTGGAAATTAGTTTTTATGTGGTATGAGAGAAAAGTCATCCATTTTAAATTTTTTTTTCCTTGATGGATAGTAAGTTATGCTCCGTTACATAAACTATTACTTTCATCTATTTTGAGATAATGTCTTTTTCATGCTTTAAATGGTCGTATATACCAAGATCTACTTTTGGATTCTCTCAATATTTTGTGTTTCTACTTCGTGTATTCCTATGACGAAAACATGACTAAGCCTTTATATGAGAGAAAGCTTTCTATTCAATAATATATTCTGAATTTCCAAGGCAATCATTTCTCACTATTCCACATCTGGGTATTCTTGAGTATAAACTTTTATGTCTAAACTTTAAGATAATTTTATTAAACAAACTATTGAGTCTAACTACAATTATATTAAAGATAATATCCTAAGGAAGAATTTGTATTTGTATTGTAATAAACTATCAAAAGCAAGATCAACATGATTAATCTCCTTATATTTTATATTTTTGTCATGTAGGTCTTACATCTTTCTTACTAAATGAGACAGCTGAGAAGACTCAGAGGGACTTGCAGATGTTCAGTGAAGTCTGGAACTTCCAGGAGCATCTAATGTGAAGAGCAACTGCCCAGGAATGGAAGAGAGAGGTCACAGACAAGAGAGTGAGCACAGGCTGACTTCCAGTATAACTTGACCACTCTATCACCTACGTGAACTAAACTGGAGTTTCTCTGATAAGGCTCGTAGGAAATTGCCCGTTGGGGTAGCTCAAGCTGAGTTTCCATCACTAACGAGCTAACAGGTTTGATTTGTTTTCTGATTAACTTATTGAATGACAAGATTCCTATGCATTTATTCTGTAAAACCTATTAGTCTGATGCAAGAACACCTACGTATATAATCCTGGAAATTGGAACAATTTCCAGCAAGAAAAGCAGCAAGCTAGAAGGGAAGCCATGCATTCTTTACAGACAAGACAGCGAGCTATGTTCAATACAGAACCATCTATAATTCTGTTTTTGTTTCATCCTAATAAAGTTGAACAACGAAAAGAACTGATGGCAAATCTTTCGATGTCATTTCCCCACCCCAATAATGAGAAACAGAAAGTCAGGAATATCATCAGCAAACACACAGTAAAATGGACACCATAACAGGAAAATACTGAGCACCCAAAAGAAAACAACACAAGTAGATAACGAGAAATCGGTATCTTAAACTTAAGCGAATTTATAAAAATTTTACAAAAAAAATAAGTGGAGATCTTCAGTGATATACTTCTATTATTTATTTGCTCATGCATTCGTGTAATAAGTATTAATGATCAAACTCTGAGCCCAGTCTTGTATCAGTCACTAAGAGGATATAAAATATTCCTGCCTTTATGCAACAAATTATCTCTAGCCCCTTCTCTTTTATTAACATTATCATTGTCATCTTTTTCATTATGCAACGTTCTGAGATGAAAAATAAATATGCATACTATCTCTCCAAAAAGAAATGGGAGAAATAAAAATAGCAACTCATATCATCCAAATGACGCAGGATAAAGAGTTGGGGATGATTGTGTAAAAATCGTGAAAGGGGAAATGATAAGGCCAGGACTTAAAGTGATATAAAAGAATGTATTAGAGAGAAAGAAGCAATGTTTTTTCTTGGTAACAAAAGACTCCCAAGGACAACAGATATTACCAAATTCTTAGGCTGTCATCAAAGGACAGACACATTGGCGCTGAATAACTCATAATCATGGTCAATTATGTAAGGAAAATTGTGTTTGCAATGAATGAAAGGATACAACATCTTGAAAGAAAAATAGCAACTGTAAAATGGAATCAAGCAGGAAAAGACAACAGTATGATTTCTTCTGAGGAGCTCTTCCTGTGTTACATGAGCAATGGCAGATGCACATAGCAAAAGTTCAGGGTCTGTCTAAAATGGACAGTGTCCCTACCCAGGTTGTCCTTAGTATGCCTTAACATCATTGTCTCTGTGAGCATCACAACTGGTATTTATTGAGTCAACTGTTTCCACTGCAGTTTTTTCATATAACAACTGCACAGTAAAAGCTAGAATAAGGAAATCAATGTCTTAGGAATAATGATTCTTTACAAAATATAAAGAGAAATTTTAAAAATAGGCAGAAAGCATAAAAAGAGCAAGACTCAAGACAGAAAACACTGAAATTTTCTGAGGTACTTTTGCTTTAACAAACTTTTTTAAAAAATCTACTTATTGAGCATTCTCAACATACAAATATATGTGAAGAGGTGTGTGCATTATGTTGTCTTGCTTTTGGTAAGAGTTTCATAATACACAGGTCTATCAAATCAACATGCTGTAAACATTACATATATGCAACTGTGCGCATCAATTAAACTATAAAAATATTGGGAAATGAATATGAACTATAAGTGTTTTTTGCCATTTAAAATAAACTCAATGATGAAAATTTTAAGAAGTATCTATTCTATGATCCACACTGGGCTAAGAGCTATTTGTAAGAATATCTTTTTGCAGTGGTTTTATCATTTCTATTGCTTTCTGAGGTTTCATAACTTTTCATCCACTGTGCATATACTTTACATTTATTGAGCCTAGTCATAAACTTGTTTTAAAATACTTGCCTACTTGTACCATTTTGGTCATGCTGAATCAATCTCCACTTACTGCCTTTTCTCTTTAGAAGAGGTCATGGATTTCTGGATCTCAAATGTGAACTAATTCTATTTTGTGTCACAAACATTGCCTGTGGAACAAACTAGAAGCCACTCTGTTGTTCCAAAGAGCATTTTTGTCTGGTCAGTTACTTAAATGTATAAATCATGTACTTGGAGTCCAGCTGTTAAGTTTGTGTCCTTAGACCTCAGCCTTACAACATGTTTTTCTATTCACATGTGGACGAGTGGTCAGCCACAGATTTGGGAAACATTTCTACTCAGAATTTCAAGTGTTCTGTCTCCAGGACTGTTTTCTGAAATTTATTTCCATTCTCTAATATCTGTTGTTCTTTAAGGCAGAAATATCATGTGATTTTTTGAGTTCAACTTTTCCTCTCTGATCCCAAATCACTGCTGACAGCTTATTTTTGGGCTAAGAAGCCATAAAAGTAGAAAACTGCTGCTTTCTCCTACAAATTCTTCTACAAAATCCGTTTGGTTTGGTCATTTTCTACATTTTTTCCAATTTTACCTAAAGTTCACAGATGGTATTCACGACAGGCACAACGTGGTAAAAGTGTCTTGAATAATAAAAGAAACAAATATTCCCAATATACTATTAGATTTTTTAGTTATTAACAAAGAAAATATAAATAATTAAAAAGTGAATTTTGGCTCTCTATATTTTTATCATAAACTATTACAATTCTTAGACACTTACAGATATAAAAGTACATATTTCATTTAATGAAGAAAGAAAAAGTATTCATATTTTGTGGTACGAATCCAACAATGAGTTCAAAATGCTTTTTGTCAGCTGCATTTATATTTTATAGGTGGCATTATCTTTTAAGGTCTTTAGGGTAATTATTTTCATATTAATGCGTTTTGGAAAAAATAAGCTGCCAAGAGTTCGAGAAAGTCACAATTAGTATCTACTGGCTTACCTTGAAATTATTTATTTGCTTGATTAAATTTGGTAATTTTATGCCAAATTCAAAGGAGACAGAGAATCAAGCATCTCCTCAAAATCATTTTTTAGTCAGTTCCAGGAAAAATAATTACAGCTTAGTATGAACCATTGAAGGTGGCCCTGCATACTACACACCATTTGTGTGATGATAAAAATCCATACAGCCCTTACAGAGGTCCACGTGCCCACTAGCCATCAAACTGAGTTTGCAGCACTTTCTTCCATTACAGCTCCTTGAAGAGTGCTCAGGTACAGGCCCAGGTCTAAACAGCAGAAGAACAACCAGGGCTGGTTCCATTTCCCAACAGCTGAGCAGAAGATGAAACTATTTGTCAGATAAGGAAGTTACAAGTGTGGAAAAGAGCAAACTGGAGTGAGCCCTATGCTGTGGAATTGGAATTAGAAGCACAAGTTTGAACTCATGACTTTGGCGTGTGGAGAGAGAGGTACATAGATGTGAGGTGTCCGTATGTGCAAAATCATTCAGATCTCCCCAGCACTCTCCACTTCCACCGTGAATGATCTCACCCCAAAGAATTGAGCACATGGAAAACATGAAGCTTGGCATCTAAATACCATTCTCGCTAAAATCAGCTTATGCTATTGGAAAAAATAATCAATTTCAGACTTGGGACAGTGTAATTAAAACCTAGATCATAATTTTGTACTAAAATATGAAAGTACTCTAGGAAGTTATCAGTATCTCAAAAAGACCCACATGTGAAGGGGTTCCTTCTGGCCAAACAGGGAACAAACTAATAGTAAAATAGGGAGAGTTGCGGAGTATAATGCATTGAATACAATAAAAAATTATGTCCTCATAAGCAATAAACGATGAGTAGATTGAAAGTTTGATGGAGAGCAGGTATTTACACAGCTGAAGCATGTTTACACAGAACATGTATTACCAGAGTGTAAACATGTAAAATACTGACACCACTACCATGAAGTGATTAGTCAGCATCACTCAGAAGGATGCAAGTCAAATCTGTGCAGCATTCGATGGTACAGAGAAAAAAATACATTATAAATTCTGTGACATTCTTGCCAAACATACATATACACATATATGAGCTGAATCAACTCATAATTTTAAAAGATTCCAACTAAGAAGAATTCTACTAAAAATCTAAGCTATGATCTTCAAAAGCGGCCAGATCATGAAAGCCAAAGGGAGACAGTAGTGGTTCTAGACCAATGGAGAATAAAGACAGGACAATCAGGAGTGGCTCGTAACTCTGAACTGCATCACTCTAACTACAAGAAAACTGATGAGAACCTCCAATGAAGTCTAAGGATTAAATGATGCTGCAATCTCAATGTTTCTGTAACAAATCTGCCTACACATTAAATGCACACTGCACAGTCACATGCCACCAGCTTGCTTTCAAGTAGCCCCAAAATTTAAAAGATACTTCTTTATTTCTAATTTTTACAAATTTTTATTGTTTAAAAGTAAAAAATGTATTTTATATAAATCCATACAATTCTATTTAAAAACAATGAAGATGTATGAACTTATTTAATTAGACCCCTTTTTTCCAAGGACACTACAGAAATCAGGCTTAAAAAATCATACTGAAATATGTTTCTGAGTTATCCAGAAATTCTTTTTCTGGTTTTCATACAAACTTAGCTGGGCACATGTTTTTATTTTATAACTTCTTGTGCTTTTATATACATACACATATGCGTAACATACAAATAATATAAAACACAACAGGGTTTACTGATACTGTTTGCAAAACATACCTACATGTGCTACATGTCTTTGCAACATAATTTGTTGAATATAGATATTTTATTGACTAACTAATGTATTAATTACTAGCTTCAATCTATGCATCAGAAAATGTTTCTACATTTGCATTTGCAGTAATGCACAATGTACTCCACCAGGACACAGTTATAAAAGCCAAACTCTGGAGTGCAGTCTCCAGAGAACCACAAAAAATTGCATTAGACACTTGATTGGTTTTCTATTTAGGTTAATGTGGCACAGGTAGATTGCTATTCACAAACTCCTTTCCTTTTCCTCTTGGGCTCACAGTTAAAATGCATTTATCAGAGACTTTATTAGCCCGAATTCCTCAAAGACTATGTGGCATAGAACTCTCATCCCCGCTCACCATTTCCTCTTTGAATAACCAAAAATAAGTTTGCACTTTTAAAGCCACCAAGTTTTTTGTTTTGTTTTGTTTTGTTTTGTTTTGTTTTCCTAGCTTAGCAACTGCCATGAGCTAAGCCAGTGCATTATTTTCTGATTTGGTAATTTTAATTCAGATAATTTTAAATCTGCAGTCTAAATTACCTTAAAGGAAAATATTTACAGAAAAAAATAGCTATCCTTTTATTAACACTAGCTGCTTCTTAAAAAATAAATCTTCTCTGATGTGCTAACAAAATCATTTGTTTTTCTCCATCTATCACAGTTCCCTTTCCAGGAAGAGACTAAGAAGGAGGAGGAGGAGGAAGAGGAGAAAGGGTGAAGAGCAGTCTACAACATTTACGTCGCTATCCATCTATTTGTTAACATCTATAATTTCCTGGCTGCAAAAAGTCAGATCTTGTTCATGAGAAAACGTGCTGCAGAAAGAAGTTCATCACCTCTAATAATCCCATTCAAGTGTCATGAATACAAGGATAGAGGATGTCAAGGCGCTGTGAAAGCAAATGAGAGCGGGGCTGGTCTAGGAATCAGGAAGGCTTCCCAGAGATGCAGCAGCACAGACCTCTCCGAGCCCCTCGGTGAGCCGGTCTCCCCGCTCAGACCACATGTGTCCCTGGCCAGTCAGTCCCTCAGCATGTCTGCGATTTGCCCTGACCCTGACAGCAGCCCAGTGTTATCCAATGTCCTGCTGTTTTCCTCAGTTCAACCACCTTTAGTTCTCTCCCCTATAAAGTGGAGCTAGAAATGCATGGGTCACAAACTTATTATGAAATTAAAGATATTCTGTGGATGTCTGGAGAGCCCAAAGTACTAAATGATAAATAATAGGCAGATGATAAACTCTGTTTTTATAATGCAAGATCAGATTTCATCAATGCAATAAAACAATCTGGCTCCTACACAAATGCATTTATTCCTCATCTATTTTAGGAGCTTACATTGATGTTTTTCATGTGAAAATGTGTGGTTTACTTAGATTATACCCTCTCTGAGATAGATGAGTATAGGTATAAATGTATAGATACGCATTTGTTTTCAGATAAACTTAACCCTATGTTTTCCTCTAAAGCTGACAAATACAGGTATCTCGGCTCCAGCGCCTTTTCCTACCTCCGTGTATTTTTAGAAGTGACCTCCAGAGAGCAAGAGTTAATCATAATCACCCGTTATTATAGTAATATTGGTGTTATATATACATACGTATGTATATAGATATATATGTATGAATATATATTTTTTTCAGTACCAGGAATAAAACTCTTACCAGACAGGCATAGTACTACCTTTTTTATATCTTATACAAATATATCTTATCTAATAGGTACATGAAAATGTCATGAACTGGGAATCTGAGGATAAATTCAGAAAAAAAGCAATACAAGAATCAAAAATATAATGATTGAAGGAAAATACACTATTTTGGAAGTCACCATGTGACACTGTGCTATGAATGGAAATTTGAGCATTTAAAATGCAAATGGAGTAGTACACACTGCCCATGGTACAGTCCACGTAAAGTACCTAATAATGTCTGTTTTCTTTTTACCAGGCTGCAGTTTCCCCCTTCAAAAGAAAGAAGGGAGCCTTGTACATTGTAACCAACCCCATCTTACTGCCTCAGCCTCTAGACCTCATTTGCTGCCGACTAGATCCATCTACTTGAGAAAGGCATGCTGACCCGCTGAATCGGACGTTTAGTTTGCTTGACAGGAGTCAGATTTCACCATTTGTCTGAAAAGGTGCTATGGGAAAAACATTGCCAAGATAATTCTATTTCTGGGTGTAAATAATTGGCCTGCTCTTGAAAAGTTATTTGGCTCAATCTTCCCACAAACTGCACACGCTACATAATAAGTAAAATAAACCCTCAAATCACCGAGCTGGATACCAGACCCCAGGTACAGGAAGAGCTGACTGCAAGCCTTAGGCTGAATAACCCGCCAGTCACCCCTCTTCCTAAGAAGAATGCTGCATTCCATACAGAAAGAGCTTTCACGGGGAGAGGAAGGTTAAGAACACCGGACCACACAATGCTCACCAAGGTTTCAATATCCATCCTACGGCCTTCTTGATTGAGTCTATCATCAAAGCGGTCTCCACCCAATTCTCATCTTGGTGCTAGGCACCCACTGCACAGTGTCTCTTGACTGCCTCCTTCACCTGCTTCCCTTCCGCCTCATTCCTGGGTTCACTTGCAGAGAAAGGATGCTTCTTTGGCTTCCCTTGAAACAACACCATGGAACTCTTTTTGCAAGCCTACTCTATCAGCGAGGCCTCTGAGGAAATACTTTACACATTGCCCTACCTCTCCCAGTCCGGGGTGACAAGTTCCTTGTATAAATCACTATTCCCCAGCTGACTTACTGGGACCAAATTTACTGCAAATTCTGCTCTAAGGAGCCAAGTTTTTCAAATAGTAACTATAGGTAATCAAAGAATAGAGAGAAGCCACAAGAATGTCTGAAAGATAGTATTACCACTTCATTAAAATGTCCATTCAGATTGTCCAAAGATAACCCTGCTGGAAATTTATTGAAATTATATGCTAAACCTAGGTCTCTGGTATCCAACAATAATAATTTAATTAGAAATTAAAACATCTTTTTCTGTTTGTATATGTCTTTCCCAGTCATCAAATGGGTATATTTCCTTAAGCTATGGGCTGAAACCTCTTATTCCTTATATTATGTCATAAACAGGATATTTCATGTATAGTTGATCCCTATTCCTAGGCTTAGGACGTTCTTATCTCCTTAGATCCTCTGTACTATAGATTGATCTCCTAACATTACCTGAGGTGAGGGTAATCTTGTTTTTCAATTCTCTCTGCTCAAGAGATGCCTAAGAGATGAACAAAGCACGTTTCTGGATGTGCTTTAGTGGATGATGGGAACATGACCTTGAGGACTGTCTCGGATCCTGACCCTTCTCCTCTGGCTCTTCCCTTGCTCTCTGCTTTCCAGATATCACAATTAGAAGATCTGAGTAGCTTTCCTATGTCACAATGTTTCTGCCTTGGAGTTACACAACCCTGAACAGAAACCCATGAAAATGTGAACCAAACTAAACCTTTCCTTTTGAACTGTATCAGCTATTTTGTTTCAGCAATGGAAAACTGATTAATATAACTAAGGAGAGTGAGGTGGTCACTATTGGCAAGATATAATTGCTACTGTAAAGACGTCTAATGGCAATAGACTCTCTCTCTCTCTTTCTCTCTCTCTCTCTCTCTCTCCCTATGTTTCAAAAACTGTTATAAAATCTAACATGATCAGAACTTCTGTGTCCAGAATATTAAATATTAAGTTTAAGAATGTTAATGAATATATGGCATACAAAGATTTCTATTTTTTCCAAAAGTGAAAATCTCTCCCCTACACTTTTACTGACTATAACCTGTTCTTTGATAATACAGAATTTCTTCCATCATTTTCATGTATCAGTGTCATTCAAAACTACATAATGAACCTTAACTATGTTTCAGGCTCAGCATAGGTTCCAGAACAGCACAGAAGTATACAGGCACATTTATTTTTCTCAAGAATGGTATATTGTTTAAGCATCAGCGTAATCTGAAATGAAGATGTAGAAACTGCAACTGACTTTGTGTCTGATAGCAGGTGTTCAGAGCACAAGAAGAGTTAAAGATTTCATAGGAAATGCCACTAGAATATTATTGACTTCTTAAATATATTTTCTGGTTTGTGCAGATATGTGATTTCTAAAGTGTCATAGATCTCTTTTATCTTCTCTGCAAATATCCATAGTATGAAGTAGTCTTAACTATTGCATGGAAGCCTCCAGGACTGGTACATATTAACCTTTCCTTTCAGGTCAGGACTAATACTAAATCCAGCAAGGTCTGGGCATCAGTGAGCCAGAAACACACAGCAGCTTTTCTCAGGTAAGATTTCCAAGGTCCCCATCAGTGTAGAGTGTGGACCCTTCAGTGAAGGAAAGAGGTAGAGCCACTGTATTGTCAGAGGGAGCATCACGCATACACTTGAGGAGATGGCAATTTACAACTCAAGAAGTGGCAATTCCAAGAGTTAAAAGGGGTGCCAGGAGCTGGTCATCTCAGCACCAGCTACTCCTCAACAAGTACTTTATACCCCTGTCAAACCATATGAGTTATATTCCTGAGATGTTCTTCATCTAACTAGCTGAGATCCTCTAAATACCCGATGCCCTGCTAGTTAACATTCCTAAAACATTGCAAATATTTCAGAAATATTTCACTACAATGCAGTGTCCTGTCTGAAATGCTTTTCATTCTTCTCCTTCACCACCTGTATGAATAAATTTTCAAGACTCTGATCAGTCTTGTGAGAGGATGATGTTGAAACTCCATACATGACGGTTGTTCGACCTTGTCTAGGTTTCCACACCTTCATCCAAAAACAACAGGAAAGGGTCCATTTATGTGCCATGATCCTAGGTCACACAAAGGCACCTTGGCACTTATTTGATGACATGTTGTCCTTCATTATTGGACTGTTTCTTTTGAAATAATGGATAATGTCTTATTTAACTTGGTTTTCCTGTCTTCTAGAAATCCCCAGTCACACAACAGATCCTGACTAAATGGCAGGCAAAAGAGACTAGAATTTCTTCTTTTAAATGTTTACCTTTGCCAAGTAAAAGTGAGATATCCCAGATGTAGAATTTCTTCAATATTATTAGATTAATGATTTTCAAACTTTGTAAGACACCAGATTTGAATGATTGTGTCTATCATCAGAGTGGCTGATGCAGTAGATCTGAGAACAGTGGTTCTTGAACAGTGGTTCCTAGACAAATGGCATCAGTATAACCTGGATATTGATCAGAAATAGACATTCTGCAGCCTCTTGAATCTGAAAAGGTGGAGTGGGACAGAGACATACTTCATCTTGAAAAGCAATGTATTATCAGACCTCTAAAGCAGGGATGTTGTCTTTTATAATACTACAGCACAATATGGTAAGATAGTGTTTGTTTTGTTTTAGACTACTTTGATTTTGCTTAATATCCATTGATATTTAAATTACTCCATGGGGAAATGCCACAGATTCTTCTCAAACTTTCCAACACAATTCTTGTCTCAGACACTATTATTTTTCATAGGAGAATGTCCTTGTCATTAGAATAGATTAAGTGGATTCAACCCACGGAGCTTTTTACATGCATTTAACTGACAGGTAAATCTGATGTGATTGTTATCTTGTTTTTGGAGATAGCCTGAAGGACTTGAATGATAAAACAGGCTTTCAATGAACAGCAATGATAATGATCTTAATATTGACAATACATCATTACAATCCCAAACCAGAATAGAGGCATTGACTAGAACTCCTGCTTAGCAATAAAATATTGGAAAGTCAGCTCAAAGGACACTTGTTGGCATATGGCTAAAGTGCTGGTGCAAACAGATTTCCCTGTGAAGTTCAATGACAGCTTCCACACTAGCTGAGGGCAAACAATGGTCCCAGATGATGAATTCCAGGACCAAACCTCCCTGTTTTCAGTGTTTGCAGCCTCGTTGTCATGTATTCCACACACCACCCTGAAATCTAAAAAGGTCACCAGGAAATGGTATCTGAGGATGAAATCATTTACCTCACAATCTCGGATATAAAGAATAAAAGCGCCACCTTAATGTAACCAGGTCACGAACCAAGGAAATTTAAACATTTTCTCATGCACTTTAATGAGTTGTTAAATCTGTTTTATACCTGGGGTATTCAGTCTAAACTGCTAACTCAATTATAGTACAGGTAAAGAGAAAAAAGTATAATCTAATGATTAAAAACAAGTCTTTCTTCAGCATGATGGCCCAGACCCATCATCACAGGAGGTTAATAGAAGGACCTCAAGTTCAAGATTAGCCTCGGCAACTTAACAAGATCCTGTCTCAAAAATAAAATAAAATAGGCTCGAGATAAAATAAAATAGCTCAGTAGTAGAAAGTTTGTCTCATGTGTGCAAGGCCCTGGGTTCATTCTCTAAAATTGAAAAGCAAAAATACTGGCAATCAAAAAGAGCCCACAGAGCTTTGGCTTCAGACGAGACCTAAGCTCTCATGCAAGATTTCTTTCCTACAGCTTTACAAAATAAGCCATTGCATTTTTCTGATACTATTGCACCAAACATTAACTTTTCTAATAGAGCAACACTAACATCTATAATTGCTACTCATATATTTCTTTTTAGCTAAAAAGGGAACCTAAATTCTATACCACCAATTATTCTAGATATTTTCACTTTCAATCTGTCTACCATTGATTTGATGACTCGATACCTAGCACTTTTTACCTTATCGAGGTGGATCAGAAACTACATTTGGGAAGCCCCTTGTAGAAATTTGAGAAGAGTATATAATTCCATCAGGGAACATCCAAGCAAAATTGCCAGATGTCAGTTCTGAAGAAAAATCTTAACATGCCTTTTCAATTTCTCTCTTCTACTACCTTGACCTAGGAAGAGTTTTCTGCTAAGAACATAGAACTACAAGAACAAATTAGCTTGAACAACTGAGCACTACATAGAGCGCAAGTGCCACTGAGAGGAAGTACAAACAGAACGGAATTGTTCTCTTGAGGAGTCAGGTTATGTCAGAGAATTGGGTATCATTTAATATACAGTATAAATTTAATATACTTGACTAATTCAATGATCCAAAAGCAATGTATCTCTTTTCAGACTTCAGTACATGACTCCTTCCAGTAGCATAATTTCCATCAATCACAATAAAATGGTGAATTTTTATATATTTTTATTTATTCATCTCTTTTAGCTGGCCTCTAGTTTCACTACATTGTATCCATTATATCTTGGAAATGTCTCCCAAATATCATATATTTTAGGTATAGTAGAGAAATAACTGAATCTTGTTTTCTGTCTCTGGATGAGACTCTTCAATTATTTTGAATAATGAAAACCTTATATTCCCTAGGGCTTGTGACTGGGTAGCTTGTTCTTGCCCGACGCAAGACTTCTAAGGTGCTCAAGTTTACCTTCCACGGTCTTGGCGCTGCAGCTCTCGGCACAGCACCCGCTCCCTTCCTCTGTGCCTCGTGAACCTGCACACCCTGCCCTGTTGTACCTCGAGGGATTTATTTTGTCTTCTATAGCCTTAACTTTAAAAGGGAAGTCCAAATCCCATTTCTCCAGCCTCATTCATCTCCCTTTCCTCAGAAATATTTTCCCAGGAAGGAATACTTTACCATCAGCTGTCGCCTTGCTTGTGTTACCACTAGCTCCAAGAAGAAAGTAGCTCTTTTTCAAATGACTGTTATTAGTGCCTACTAGTAACACAGAACAATGAAGTCATTTGCATACATGCTACATGCAGGTAACATATTATGAATATGTTCAACCCCACTGCCTCACCTGCCCTTCATCCTCTTCTCCCGCTCCTTTCCCCAACGCTAAGGTTGCCTTCTAGTTTCCTCCCATAATACTTTTAAAGGTGTTCCAATATTTAGTCCAATGCAGACACAATGTAAATACTTGGATTTTTTTTTTTTACCTGAATAAAACAATGAATACACTCTTACAGAAAAATAGTTTCTTCCTGGGAAATGATATAACTCATTACCCACTACTCCTTTTTTTTTTTTTTTTTTTTTTTTTTTTTTTTTTTTTTTTTTTTTTTTTTTTTTTTTTTTTTTTTTTTTGTAATATCTAATGAGGACCCTGAAGTCTTTCACTGGGAAACTTGGCTGAAAATGGGTTATTTCTTCATGAAAAGATGTACTGAAGCAAATGGGGCATCTCTGTATGTTCTGCTTAGCTTTTCTGTGAAGCTAAAAATGCTCTAGGAAGAAAAATCCACTTTAAAAACTGGAAACTAAATGGTGGCTTTAAAAATCCATTTTGCTGAATTCTTGCTGGAAGATCAGCAATCCATATCATTTCTTAATTTTTACTTTCAAAAATGAGCTCAGTTCTTTTCTAATTACACATTGTCAGACAAACTTTAAGAGGACAGTCAGATTTGTTCCATGAATTAAACTGGATTGAGCAGTTACAATAGAGATGGTAGAAAGATAATGTGAATAACGTAGGTGGTTTTATTTGCACTACTTTCATTGCTTTTTTCCTAAAGTTATGTTGAATATAATTGGTGTTTTCCTGTGCTTATAAAGATCCTCTTCTGTGCTGCATCTTCTAATGATACTTGGTAATTATTGTAGCTTTAGTTTTAAATGCTTTTAAATAAAGGTTTTTCGGTAATTAAATTACACTGGCCTAGTTTTTACTTTCTTTGTAATTTCATCTCTTAGGTTCAGAATAAGTAATTACATAGATAAATGATAAAATAACAAAAGAAGAAAAGTAGAAAAATCAAGGGGTCCAAATAATTTACATACTGGACCATCAGATTTAAGGTATCTCAGGGATAGTTATAATGTGACCACAAACAACACCTTCTAAATGCAATTACCACACTACCAGGTATCGTGATTTCCTCCTCATTAGCACACGCTGGTCCTTCCTAGAAACATGCTGTAGTATTTCATATTCAAAGGCTTCCTTTTAAATGTATTCACTAATGAAATTCAGTGGGCTGCTGCCATTTCTCTAAATTATTTTTTAAAAATTTAGTTATGTCACTAATGAAGAGAGTCAACCGAAAAACTCACCCTTTTTCATTGCTGACAGCAACCATTCTTAGACCTATACCTCCTTCTTTAGTTATAAATGCTACCAAAAACCTATTAAAATTAATTTATTTATCAAATATTTTTGAACTGCAAACACTGCATTAGATCCTTGGGACAAAGAAGTAAGTAAGACCTGTGATCTCTCTCCACTCTCTCTCTCTCTTTCTCCCTCTCTGCCCCCTCCCTTAAAATCCATGCATAGGTGGTACTGGTAGCCACTAATCACATGTGGTTGTCAGATACTTGAAATATGCCTTATCCATTTGAGATGCGTGGCAACTGACAACGCAAACCAGATTATTGAAACTTAAAATGAAAAGTAATATATAAAATCTTATTAAATTTAACTCCTCATATGATACAAAATTTTGATAAAATGATAGTGTATTAAATTAGACATTGTGAAGATTAATTTCACCTGATTACTTTTTCATTCTTTTGCTTTTTAGTGTGACCACAGAAATATTTGAGATCATGGGCCGGGGATTTAGCTCAGTGGTTCTGGCGTCTGTCTTGCAAGCGCAAGGGCCCAGGTTTGATCCAGGTAACCAGATACAATACTGGGCAAGGAGACTAACTCCCAGCAGCAATCAGAACCACATACCACAGTGCCGGACGTGGTGGCTCACATCTGTAATCCCAGCACTCTGGGAGGCAGAGGCAGGAGGATTGCTGTGATATGAGTTTGAGGCTGAGCTCAGGGCGAGCCTGAACTACAAAAGCAAGACCCTGTCTCAAAAAAGAAAAAAAGAAATATTTGAAATTAAGTGTGCCTCACATCACATTACTTCAGGGCAATGATAATGCTGGACAGCTAGGAGTCCTGGGCTCCTGATCACAACATGTGCTTTTCTAAATGAGGCTCCGCCAGGAGACACAGATGGCAAAGAAAGCCACTGTCAGGTAAAACTGATCAGATCCAGGTTCCTTTTGTGTAACTGTTTCTATGCTACCAGTGCAGCTATGAGGGTGAAATCCTCATTTCTGACAACCTAGATCTGTTCATCATTCTTCAGAATAAACTACAATGTGGCCTATGATACATCTATTCTATAAAAAGTTTGTATAAATTTGGATTATCTGCCTCTCAAAAATTTAGAAGCAACTCCTATAAAACAATCTGGGCTTGAAGTTTTCACTGTGAGACTACTTAGTTATTATTTAATTTCTTCATTTGGTACAGAAAAATCCATGCATGGTATTCTATTACATTCTTGAGTTTCCCTGCACTATATTATTTTCCAAGAATTAGACAATTTCTAACTTTTCAGTATGAAGTTGTTCTCTGTATTATATCTTAAATATCTTCTCACTCTGTCATAATGACACCAATTTATTATCTCTTTTCACTTTTTCTTGATTATCTTTAGTAGAGATTTTTTTCATCTGCTAGTCTTAGCTAAAAGAAAAACTAACATTCGATATTTACCCTTTTAGTATTATTTCTATTTTAATGTTTTTGTTCTTTTTGAATCTCTCATTTCCCTTGGCTTTGTGCTATATTAGGTAATAAAAACAATCCTAAAAAAAGTGAGAAAATTAATATACAGATTATGTTCTTCAGCCAGAATCCAATTAATTTAAAAATCATAACAAAAAAATAACTTAAAGAAAATAAAGGCTAAAAATGTAAGTTACAATTACAACTTGTTCAGTGATGTGGCTCAGAACTGAGTCATAATAAAATATCTCAAAATCAATACACAGAAAGCACTATTATTTCTATACACTTAGTAGTGAAGTCACTAAGAAAAAATCAGCAAACAGTATTATTTACAGCAATGTGGAGAATATTGAAATACTTGGGATTTAATCTAACCAAGGAAAGGAAAGAACTCTAAACAAAAGGTACAACAGTCAAAGAAAGAACATCAAAGAGGACCTCAGAAAATGGAAAGTTATTCCTTGTTCGTGGATAAGCACAACCAATATTGTCAAAATGATCATTCTTCTAAACCTGGGATACAAATTTAATGTAACCACCATCAAAACATTATCAACATCACTCCTCATAGAAAACAATCCTAAAATTCATACAGAATCAGAAGAGACCACAATAGATTAAATCTAGACCCCTATCGCTTACATGCACTAAACTATAATCAAAATGGATAAAAGATTGACTAATTGAACTTATTTTTTTCGGCTGGAAGATAACATAGGTTCAACTCATGACGATGCAGAAGGCAAGAACATTCTAGACAGAACCACAAGTGCACAAGAAATAGCATCAAGAATCTACAAATGGGAGCACATGACATTTTTTTTAAGAGTAGGAAATTTACTGTGAGATAGTTTCTGCCTGAGAGAGATGGGGACAATGAGAGTGGGTTGCCTACCCACTCTGCTTCTCAAGGGTGTTTTATGGCAAAGTCATGAGGTGATGTTGGTTCAAAGTGAGACAAAACTACGGTCAACTAGTAAGACTGCAAGTCCAGGCACTTAGGTAACATCGATTCAGTGAGAAATCACAAGGTGGACAACACTATGATCAATCAATAAAATCATGATGAGTATAGTCACTTAGGTATTACTGATTAAGTGGGGATCCAAAGGAGTAGCAAGTCACATATCAAATATTACAAAGATTTTCCATCAGGCATCTCTCCCAGAAGAGGAGAGTTAAGACTTCGATCTCACATCCAAGTGATATCTACTTAGAATATCATCCCTGTTATTTTTCCTTCTGGGTGTATTAATTTCTCTCCTTTTATAATGCTGCCCTTCAGTGAATGTGTTTAGATTATCCTCCATCTTGGCTCTTTGACTGTCCTTGATGTTGGCTCCTCTTGCAATGGCCCTAACGGCCTACAATTTACCTAATTAACTTACCTATCTACAATATTCCCCCCTCTGAAGAAGTACCCTAATACTACCATAAGGGACAAGAGGTGAAGATGATTCT
>PVIR01027526.1:0-22834 GCA_004026965.1 Petromus typicus | reverse complement strand
GGGGATCGAACCCGGGCCCTTACGCTTGCAAGACAGGCGCCGGAACCACTGAGCTAAATCCCCGGCCTGGCCTGGTGTATTTTTTGAAAATATTTTTGAGAAGGGTTTAGTTTTTTTTTTTTTCAGACAGGGTCTCGCTTTGTGGTTCAGGCTGGCCCTCAGCTCAGCCTCAAACTCACATCACAATCCTCCTGCCTCTGCCTCCCGAGTGCTGGGATTACAGGCATGAGCCACCACGCCCGGCACTGTGATATGTGGTACTGGTTGCTGCTGGGTGTGGGTCCACACCCAGTATTGTTATGTGGTTACCGGGGAATCGAACCTGGGTCCTTGCGCTTGCAAGACAGGCGCCGCTTGCAAGACAGGCGCCGGAACCACTGAGCTAACTCCCCGGCCCATTGAGAAGGGTTTAGGCTGGCCTGGAATTTATGGCAATCCTCCTGCCTCAGCCTGGTTGGTGATCTTCCTGTGTAGCCTACCAAGTGCTGAGGTTTTAGGAATGTGCTACCACATCCAGCCACCTAGTATAATTAATGTTTTTAAGATTAAAGGTGATTATTTATTCTTTTTGTGTTTGCTTTTTCCTAAATGGCAGTACTGGGGATTAGGTCTAGGAAGCATTAAGCTACATCTCCAGTCCTTTTTATTTATTTTTGGACAGGGTCTCAACAGGTTGCCCAGGCTGTCCTAGGCCTTGGGGATCTTCCTGCCTCAGTTTGAGCTAGAATTAACAGGTGTTCACCAGCACATCTGGCCTTTTTTAAAATTTATTTATTTATTTGTTTTGAGACAGGCTCTTGCTTTATAGTTCAGGCTGGCCCTGAGCTCAGCCTCCAACTCTCATCACAGCAATCCTCCTGCCTCTGCCGCCTGAGTGCTGGGATTACAGGCATGAGCCACCACGCCTGGCACTGAGGTATGTGGTACTGATTGCTGCTGGGAGTGACTCTCCACACCCAGTATTGTATGTGGTTACCAGGAATCAAACCTGGGTCCTTTGCTGTTGCGAGACAGGCACAGGAACCCCTGAGCTAAATCACTGGCCCCTAATCTGGCCTTTTTATGCTTGAGGGGTGTTGCATTGTTTGGGATCTTTCTATATTGCTACGGCTGGACCCAGCCCGCGGTTCAAACCCGCCTCCCACCCTAGCTGGGACTCAGGTGTGTGTGTGCCCCAGTGTCTGCCCAGTTCTTTCCCATGTATGTCATGCTCACATATGAGCTGTTGGTGTTTCAAACTCATTGATTGACGTGAATTGGATGTGGAAGTACCTGGTGCCTGTTTTTTTCTTTTTTAATCATTGTCATTAGCGTTGTGGCCACATGCAGCAAAAAGAGAGCTGTGCTTACTCTGAAGTGCCACTCACAGGAGTGGGGCTGTAAAGTACTTCCTGAGATTGGCTGATGTTCCCTAGTGTACTGTCTTCACTGTCTGTTGGAACAACGTCAGATTATCTTGGTTACATTGAGTAGCACTCTGTGTGCACATTGGCGCTTGGGTTCCTTCTCTTTTTTTCCTTTGGGGTGCCTGGGATCAGCTCCCTGGCCTTCGCATTGAGCTACGTTTTCTGCCTGCCCTGTTTTTGTGTACCCTAGTTCAGGCTGGCCCCGAACTTAGGGTGATTCGCTTCTGGCCTCCCTGAGGGCAAAGATCACAGTCATGTGCCACTGCACTAGACTATGATTATTTCTGTGTGGACTCGGGTTTTGCTGTTACTGAGGTGGGCTTTCAATTTGTGATCCTCCTGTTTCAGCCTACCAAGTACCTTGGTATGGGTGTGGCTGCTGTACGAGCAGACAAAGAAGTCTTTTTTTCCGCCATTTTTGCGTCCTTAATTTCAGTACTTTTTATATTTCTGATTGTTTTCTGATTTTCATCTTTATTCTCCTAGAAGAAGTTGTTATCAGAAGTGTTGTCAGAGGGTCTTAGTGTTTTTCAGCAAAAACATTTACCAGTTCTTCGGCAATTTATAAAATTTCTGTCATTACTTTTTATAAAGTAATGTTCTCAATGTGTCTTGGAAATTAGTCACTTGATGTCTTTTGCAATATTGGTGCTGCTGTTTTTGTACTTGTCAGAAATATATTCTGAAATCCCACAATAAAACTATTGTTTTCATGCAGTTCTGGGAATGAGCCCCCAGCCTCACATGCATGCGTCAAGTGTCTGGATTGAGCTTGCCTCCTCCCCAGAAAGACCCCAGAGGTCTTTCTGACTGCTGAACCACTGTTGGTCATCAGCCCTTACCTTGATGCTGGGCAGTGCACACATTGCTTCAATGGATGATAAAATTGTTTTTTATATTTCTTGTTGCATTGTTTTATAAACATTAGTGAAAAAGTGTGCAGTTTTTGGTCACTATCTAAGCATTCAGACTGGTAAGTGTGGTTGCATTCTCTTGCCTGGGTTTGGATTGGCCACCTTCCTGCCTTAGGCCCTGCAGTGGCTGAAGTGACAGGTGTGATACTTTACCTGGCTGAAAAGTTATGGAGCCAGGGATTTAGCTCAGCGGTTCTGGCCTCTGCTTGATAAGTGCAGGGTCCTGAGTTCGATCCCTCGATCCCTGGTTCCACATACCACAATGCCAGGTGTGGTGGTTTACGACTATAATCCCAGGATTCGGGTGGCGGAGGCAGGATTGCCGCGATTGAGGCTCACCTGGGCTACTTAGTAAATTCAGAGTCAGGCTGAACTACAAAGCGTAACCCTGTCTCAAAAAAAAAAAAAATCATTTTTATAATTTAACACTGACTTAAAACCTTCAGATTAAGGCTCAGTGGTTCTGGTGCCTGCCTGGAAAGTGCAGTGTTACAAGTTTGATCCCCGGTACAAACAAAACAAAACCCTTCAGGTAGCCTGGTGTATGGCCGCCCACTTGTAATTCCAGAACTCAGGAGGCTGAGGCAGGACCCTGTCCACCGAAGGAACCCCATGAAAGCCTTCAAAGAAGCATAATTGCTTCTTTATAGGATGGATGTTGTCCTTCACAGCAGGTGTTGTTTTTGTGGCACTGGTGTATTTCTTTAGACCAGAGGTAAAAGTGTGTGTCAACCTGCCTGGCTCTAGCAGAGTTTTAAAAACCACACCCTCTTTGGTGTATATATTTTTTTTTAAGATTTTTTTTTTTTTAAGAGTAGGGAATTTTTATTGAGAGAATGACACGAGAGATAGAATGGAAACCAGAAAATGTATTGCTCGTCCATTCCTCCTACAATCTTTTAACGGAAGTGAAAGATCACTCACTGTTGTATAGTTGGAGTAGGATGCTTCTACATTCCCATCTTAGGGATGTACTTGCTAATGTGTTAAATAAACTGTATGAAAATGTAGGTGGAGTAATCTGACAAGAACCACGGGGTGAGACAAGTAGGGGGAGGATGATGGCGAGGTGTGCAACAGAAGGCGAGCCTGCCCTTCCACAGCCTGGTTGCGTCATTGTTGCAGGATGTCCCCTTTGGCCAATTTAGTGAGTGGAGCTGGGTCTCAGGAGAAAAATATTTCGTCTTTACCTAAAGAAATAATTATGTGATATGGAGCAGGCTTTTTCTTGATTAGAAAAATCCATTTTAGTTTTTTGAGTTAGAGTGGGATGCTAGCTTATAATTAGTCATAGTAATAATACTTTGTTTTTGGCTATATGATTTCTAGTGTGCTTCTGATTAATTTATGATTATCTCAGTGTGACAGGTATGTATTTCACTCAATCCTACTTAAATTGGTCACTAAAAAACTTGAACACCTGAGTGTGATAGTCATGCTTGTAATCAGTCTCTGCATTTTGGAAGGCAGACTCGCAAGTTTGAGCCCACCCTGCTTGGGTCTCTAGTACTTGGAAAAAAAGAGACAGGACTGTTTACTGTGTGCAGGCCACAAGATAGGTTTAGGAGCTTGCTCTAGAGGCAATTTAGTTTTGATTCTCAGTACAGATGAATTAGATCATAAACGAGCAGAGTCCCTTCCACCTGATGTGAGTAGAAGCACCTTAGGGAAATTGGGCTGATTTAAGCAGTAGGTTCTTTTCGGTACTGTTTTTGCTTCTGGGTTCAGGGACCTAAGAGCTGACACTGCCACAGCATGTAGAAAGTGAGTCCACATGCTTTGCAGAAATCTCTTGTGGCCTAAATGTCTTTAGTCCTGTTCACGTTCTTGCTAACTCTGTCTTTGATAATGAAGAGGAAGGTGCTTACATCTTACTACTTGGAGTAGATATTGGAGTTAGTGCTCTCTTTCTTCCCATCTCCCTCCATCCTGCACTTAGAGCTATAGATCCATCCTTTTTAGTTTTTATTGTGAGACAGTCTTGCTGAATTGCCCAGGTTGGCGCTCAACTTTTGGCCTTCCTTTTGCCTCAGCCTCTCAGAGAGCTGAGATATAGGTTTGTGCCTGCATGCCTGACTCCAGTTGGAGTTTATGTTGACACTGCGAGGCTACTTGTTTCAGTGGCCTAAGTTCTAAATTTGGGACAAAGTTAGTATTGTTGTCTCTTGTCTGACTTAATCTTTTTTTTTCTTGTTGAGGTACTGGGTATCGAATTCAGCTCCTTGGGCTTCTGAGGTAGGAATGGTACCACTTGAGCTAAATCCCTAGACCCCTGACATTTTTATTTTGCATTCTATTTATTTTTTCTGCAGTGTTCAGAATCAAACTCAGCACCTGTGGTTGTCAAGCAGGTGTGGCAACACTGAGCTGTATCTCCAGGCCTGACTTAATTGGGAGGGGGACAGGGTTTCACTTTTTTTGTAGTTTAGGCTGGCCTCTGAGCTCAGCCTGGACCTCACAGCAATCCTCCTGCCTCTGTCTCTTTAGTGCTGGGATTATAGGTGTGAGCCACCACGCCTGGCACTGTGGTATGTGGTACTGATGGCTAGTGGGTGTGAGTCTCCATGCTCAGCTTTGTGGTATGTGGTTACCAGGGATCAAACCCAAGCCCTTGTTTTTGGGAGGCAGGCGTGGGAACCACTGAGCTAAATCCTCAACCCTGACTTAATTTTTTTTTTTGAATGTAATTAACATGTAGGAACTCACTTTAATGGTTATCTTATTAATAAAAAACAACCCAAATGAGTCAACTCATATAGTTGTTAAATGTTTCTGTGTGTGTGCATTCAGGATGTACAACACTAAAGGAACTTTTTTTTGTGTTTTTTGAGACAGGGTCTCACTTCATATAGTTGAACTCACCATGTAGCCGAGGCTGGTCTCAAACTCAGTGATCTTCCCGCCTTAGCCTCTGGAGCCCTGGGATTACAGGAGTGTGCCACCACCCAGCCCCAAAGGAACTTTTGTTTGTTTTATCTCACACCCTTTAAAAGAGCAGCAATTATTTTGGTATATATTAAAGGCTGTATTTATTTCAAATTGTTTCCTAAATTAAGCTCTTCCTTTGAATATATAGCATTGTGCCAGTTAAGTTTTGTGGCATTATTGCTTTGCACTTGTTTGATTTAGGGCATATGCAGGATTTCTGTGTCTCAGGTTTATCTGTGTCTCAGGTTTATATAGCACTTAGGAATGCTGTAAACCTGAAGTGAGTTGCTACCCTACAGCGTCATATTATCAGGGCAGCCTGGCAGCAACCCTGCCATACAGTAGTTGAATAGTTCTGAGCACACTTGTCTTGCTAGTGCCTTTGGAGTATGGGCGGGGCTCAACACTTAAAGCAAAGTGAAGGGCTGGACCTTGAAGTTGGCAGAAAGCTCACGCAGACGCTGTGGACCAGGAACAGAGGGGTTTCTCTGGCGCCTCCAGCTCTGTGATCCTCACAGGATCTCGCGGCTTTAGAGGAGCCACACTGTTTACTTGGTAGCTCAGGAGAGTCAAATACTGTTGGCTTTAATGACCTTTGAAGTTTTGGTGTTAACTCTTGTTTTGTTTTTTGAGATAAGGTCTCACTTTGTATAGTAGAGCATGGCCTTGATATATAGTCCAGGCTGGTCTTATTGGGGATCCTCCTGGCTCAGTCTCCTCAGTGCTGATATCACAGGTGTGTGACACTACATCCGGCAGTTTCACTTCTTCGGTAACCTCAGACCTGAGCAGAGAGTGTGGTGGTGCTTGCCTGTAATCCCAGCATTTGGGAAGCTGAAGCAGGAGGATCACCACAAGTTCTAGGCCAGCCTGGGCTACATCCTGAGTTGAAGCACAGCTTGAACTGCAGAGATGCAGTTTCAAAACACAGACACAAAAACAAAGCAGAAAGTAATCTCAGACCTACTCAGATTCAAGGAATGGTAATGTAGACACAATCTGTTGATGCCACATTGTTGGAAGAGAGAAGGGTGTGATAGGCTGATGTTGGCATCTTTGTACAGCACAAGTTAATATGAACCCTTAAGCAGTTGGGGGTCATATAGTATTGTAAGTGGACATACTTTGTGTGTATGCGGAGTGCTCAAAAACAGATATGCAGTGGCTTTTTATAATACAAATTATAACATTACTTCCTTTTCATTAAGAGAAATTTGCAGGTGAGTAGTAGGCAAACATTGCTATTTTCTTGTAGTATCCATTTCTTCTAACTGTTCAGGTTTAGCTCTTAATCCGTTTGTTGAGACTACAGCAAGTAGCAGGCACATAATTATACTCTGTTGTAACAAACACAAGGAATGGGGTGGATAATTCATGTAGAGTGTTCACTCTTACAATTGTGTAACATCAAGTAAATGATGTCCCTCACTAAGGAAAGAGGGAATCTCAAATGCTTTGCACTGTTCAAGTAATATTTTAGTAATGAGCAACAATTTTATTTTAGAGGAGTGGAACATCACCTGTTAGCCAAATAGTAATTTATCTTGTTAAATTAGGGACCCTTTATGTAATTATGATATTGTTTGTAATTTTAACAGATAAGCTTTGAAAAATCATGTTCACGCTCTTTTTGCATGTGTTAATAGAGATGAAACCCAGGAAGTTTGCGTTAAACCACACCACCACCCTGTTTTTTAAGTAGTGCTGCCAAAGGGAGTATCTTATCCCATTTTTTATTTTTTAAATTGTGAGGTAGTGTCTATTAAGTTTCACAAGCTGAGCTTGAACTTGTCACCTTCCTGTTTCAGGCTTGCTGAGTGCTAGGTTATGGGCATGTACCACCACACCTGGCTAATGATATGTTTTTAACGAAGCATAACTTCAATTTAAAAAATCACAGAGGACTTTGCTTTGCATTTGATGTCTTTAATATGTAGCTTAACAGAAGACAGATTCTTGGATGTTCTCTGTTCAGCCTGTTGCAATACATTTTTTGACTGACCTATATACAGAAAGCTCCTAGTTACTTGGGAGGCTGAAGCAGGAATATTGAAAGTTGGGGATTTTTTTTTTTTTTAGATTTTTTGAGACAGGGTCTCACTTTGTAGTTCAGGCTGGCCCTGAGCTCAGCCTCCAACTCACATCACAGCAGTCCTCCTGCCTCTGCCTCCTGAGTGCTGGGATTACAGGCGTGAACCATCACACCCAGCACTGTGGTGTGTGGTACTGATTGCTGCTGGGCATGAGTCTCCACAGCCTGTATTGTATGTAGTTAGCTGAGGATCAAACCTGGGTCCTTGCACTTGCAAGACAGGCACCAGAACCACTGAGCTAAATCCCCAGCCCTGGGTGTTTTTTTTGTTTTGAGGAGGGACCGAGGCTCAATCTCAGGACCATGTGCTTTCAAGGTGGGTGTGGTGCCATTGGAGCTAAATCCCTGGCCCAAGACTGCAAGTTGGAGGCCAGTCTAGGCAGTTTTTCCTATCCTTGTTTTAGAATAAAAACTAAAGTTCTAGAGATGTAGCTCAGCTTGAGGCTCTTGGTTCAATCACAGTACTACAGAATCAAAAAAGGAAAAGTATCTAGCTTCACAAATATTTAGTGGAAAGGGAAGAGACTGATTTTGTTTTTTGAGACCTTCCAGGCAGGCGTTGAACTCACGAGGTAGCTCAGACTGGCCTTGACTATGTAGCAGTTGTCCTCCCTTACTCACCAGAGTGCCGGAAACGCTCATATTCTAGGTTCCTAGGTTGGTTTTATTAGTTGAGGCAGACTTTTACACAGTAGACCTACTGTTTAGTCCCAGCTAGACCTTGTGCTGTCAGTTTTCCTGCTTCAGTTTCCCCTGTCCCAGCTTCCTGAATGCTGGAATTACAGGTATGTACCGGTATGCCTAGTTCAGGGGAGGAGTATTTTAGATTTTTTTTTGTGTGTGAAACAGGTTCTTGCAGTGTAGTTAAGGCTGGCTTTGAATTCACTGTGTTCCCCAGGATGGCCTCAAACTTCTGATGTCGTCCTGTTTCAGCCTCCAGAGGCTAGGATTACAGGTGTTTACCACATGTCCTGGTAACACCCCTCCCCTCTCTGCAGACTGAATTGTTGCTGAATTGACTGGGATGGACTCAAATTGCATTCCTGCCTCAACTTCCTAGAGGGTTAGGATTATGTTTGTGCCACCACACCCAGCTTTTCGCTTGTTGTCATATTGAATATTAAATCCAGGACTTTGCAGGCAAATGCCTGTGTTACACTTCTGAGCTACATTCCTAGCTGCACAGTACTATAGTTTATCAGAAGTTATTGTCGGCAGTCTGAAATTAGTGAACTTTGCCGACTTGTCTCTGATCACATGGTCCTGCCTGTAGCATCCTCATCACCTAAGCAATTGTGTGTCACTTTCTCTGTCCTGTGCCTGTCCATTCAGCAGCAGATGTTGGTTTTCTCAGTTGCTGGCAGCTAAGCACACGCTCACAGCCACCAGGCAGGTGCTTGCCTGGCAGGAGTTGGAGTTGTCAAAGATGGTGCTGTTCTTGGACATAGTTGGATTGTGGGTCTTCAGGAATCCATTTTTATAAAATCATGTAGTTCAGGTAGGAACTCGTATGCCAAAGAACTTCTTAACAAGGCTTGTGGGAAAGGGGAATGTTAAACTGGCTGGGTTTCTTTAAAAAATTTTTTAGAGATTTACTGTGATAGATCTGTGTTTGAGTATCTACATGTGTGCTTTTGTACATGTGTGGGAATGCTTTAGTTTACTGTTCTGTTGGGGTCATTCAGTGTGGTCAGTTACTATTGGCAGATAATTCTAGGGAAAGAGATTTTAGGTCATGATGGTCCAGCCTTTTGCCTTGATTGCCTGCATTGAGCGAGCAGGACTTATGTGCTTAATAAAGTAGTCTCCACACAGGGACACACAGATGTAGTTAGGTTAAACATTGTAACGTATGCACTAGGTTTTATTCACCAACATACAAAATCTGATGCACTCTATCTACCCTGCCCCCTTCTCTTTGTGCAGTTCAAGCCTGCCTGGGTTCTCTGTTCTGATGCCTCAGCCTCAAGTGTTGAGGCGGGGTTGCCCTGCCTGGCTCGTAGGGCCCTGGCCTGGATGGCACCAGCCCCCAGGATCTGCCTTCTACAGCACCGTGTTGTAGAACCATGTGACATATTGCTGAAGATTGGATAAAAGGATATTTAGAGTTTCTAATCTTACATTTCTGTGTATTGTACCAGCTGTCCAGGGCTGCCATGAATTGGACATGCCTGCTATATCATTGCTACTCAAAATGTCACAGCAGTGTTCTCAACAACTGGGTGGTGGGTACTTGTTGAAAATGTGCTGGTCCAGGCCCACACAAACCTGCTGATGCCCAGTGTGCACTTAATAAGATTGTGAGTTGGTATCCATTACAGTACAAGAAGAGCTACCTTCATTTTGGAAACTTGCTGTGTAGCATGAGCATTTTGTCCAGTAGCACGCCACTCGGGTGTTTACATGTCATAAAACCATCTTAGCATTCAGTGAAAAGAGGTGACTGAGAGAAAATTCTCAGTCACTGCCCTAGAAGTATTACAAGGTTGGGTGGACTGTCTCTGTGGTCATCCTGCTTGTTAACAGGATGTTATTTTCAGTATGTATCTACTGACGAGCATGTCAGAGTCAGAAGTGACCTGGGATGTCCCAGAGGTGGGGACAGGACGGGAGACTGCAGGGAGAGGACTCCAGGCAGGTTCGAGGCCCCACTCGGCCATGGAGACTTCATGGTGGAACTCTTGTTTCAGAAAAGGAGAAAAGAAAAGAGAATGGAGTGATCTGCAGTTGTCCCCTCCCCTTGGTTGCGTCAGAATGGTGCCTTACTTTAGTCTGAGGTGTGGGAAGAGCCACTGTTGCATCAGGGGCCTGGGGCCCAGAGGGAGCCTGGAGGTTCAGCATCGGCTGAAGGGGACTTGAGTTAGTGCCCAGGCTGGAGGAGGCCGTCAGGGGCCCTGGACCTGTGTGGGGTGTCGGATATTCCACACTGACCTGCTCCTCCCGCAGCTCCCCTTCAGTAGCTTGTCTGTGTTAGTGTCGACAGGCTCACACACCTACACAGTGCTTCCTGATGAGTGTGCTTTCACGTGAATGGTCACATACACTGACTGCACTGTGCTTCGGATTCAGTCCCCGGACCTTCTGGTAAGGCTCCCCTGCTGTGTTAATCGAGGAATGGTAAACACCATGTGGGAAGACTGTTCGGATGGTTGTCTCTGGTGCCTCTGGTGTTTGCGTCTCCTTTGATATTACTATTCCAATTTTTAAAAAGACTGGTTTTGTTTTCAACTAATTTTGGACTTTTTAATAAAAGCAGAGTGGTTAAAATGGTAGGTGAGGTAAAAATGTCACCTACTCCAGAAGGTAGCAGTGTGCAGATCGGAATGTCACTGCCCTGCACCTACCTGTATGTGTGCCTGCATTGTCCAGCCACACTGGAACTGCAGTGTGGATGGAGATTGTTTGCACAGCAGTTCATTGGTTAAGATTTATTACTTTTCCTGAGGTTGCTCACAATTTCGGCATGGTCTGCTGTTCACGTGAAACGGTTAATATTGGCCTTTGGAGTGAAATGAGTATGGGTTCTGTAACTACTGTGTGTGCTTCCCAGCTGAATGTGCTAATGCACATAGAGCAGGTGACAAGGAGAGTCAGCAGCTTCAGAGTTCAGAGCCTCACGAAACCTGAGATTTCTAGGGATTAAATAAAAGATTTGTATTTCATCATTTAAAAACCCACCATATTTAACAGTTTATAGGCAAAAACTATATGAGTATTGATGTATTGCAGAGCAGATTCACATTTGAGGCTTTTGTACAGAGTTTTAGAGTGAAGCTTCGGGAGTTGAAATTTAGAATCTATTGACTGCATACTTAGACGAATTTAAGAACTGTCCTAGATTGTCCTTTTAAGGGAAATTTAAGGCAGTTTTCATATTTGAAACACACTACTGAAACAGTTTTTGCTAAATTTAAAAAGGAGGTCAACTTGGCATTAGATGGAAATCATCATAAACTTATTAATAAGCTAACAAGATTTGTGTTGTAATTTTCTTTTCTTTTTTTGGTGCCAGTGTTTGAACTCATGACCTTGAACTTGCGAGGCAGGCACAGTGCCACTGAGCTAAATCCCTGGCCCTGTGTTGTAATTTTCTTAGATGTGAACGAGTCAGATTGTATTGGCATGTAAGTTAATGTTTTTATTTCTACAGAGTATGTGTTGAAATAATTATGGCCCACAGTATTATGATGTTTGTAGCTTTCAGGTGATTCAGAAAAACAGATTGCATCAAGTAGGCAGAGCATTAAGATTAAATACACACTGGGTCTTTGAAATTTTCTATGATAAAACATTAGGGGCATAGATATGCCTCTTTAAAAAGTTAGCATAAAGCTGGATACTGTGCTGTGGGCTGTGATTCCAGCACCCAGGAGGCAGAGCAGGAGAATTGATCCCTTGAGCCTTGGCGATGGAGGCCAGCCTGGGTGACAAAATGACTTTATATAACATAACTGCTGATCCCCCCGCCTTTGGACTTTCTTTTTCTCTTCCTCTTTTCTTCAGGCCTTTTTAATTTTTATTTTGAGACAAATTATTCAGACTAAAACCTAAAACGTACAGTTCTCCTGTTTTAGTCCCTGGAAGAGCTGGGATTACAGGTCTATGCGAGTATGTGTGACCTAACTACTGATGTTTTTAATTGCAGGCAGTTGCATAGCTTCAGGGGACTTAAAAAACAATCTCTTTCACCTTTGTGTCATTGAGGCTGCTTTTGTGTGGTTTTTTTCTGTTGGGAAGATAACAAAAATATGGTACCTAAGATACGAAGTTTTGAGTATTTTGATCACTATTTGTGTGTATTTTCTTAATAAGAAAGAATCACTAATATGTAATATTTGGAAAATGCCATTTTAAAAACCTTTTCACTTAGTAATCTTTTTGTTGAATAGAGATTTAAAAATTGTGATTAAGGATAGGTTGGCCACATGGTGGGGGCTCCCCCGGCCTGTTTCCTGGCGCACATCTATAGTCACAGCATTTAGGGAGGCTGAGGCTAGAGGACTGTAAATTTGAGTCCCACTTGGGCAATTTAGTGAGATACTGTCTCAAAATAATTATAAAAAAGGACAGGTCAAATAGTTCAGTGATCAAGGCCAGCCTGGGCAATTTAGCAACACCCTACCTCCTGTAAAATAGAGACTGACTGTGGGATAGTGAGCCCTTGGGACCTTGCATGTACTAGGCAGACTCTTTAGTACTGAGCTGCACCCCCAATCCCAGGCCTTTTGTTTAGAAAGGGAAATACTGCAAAAGTTTTTGGGTTTTTTTGCGATGGAGAGAAGTAAAATGAAGTAGCGATTCTATCCTCAGATTAACAGAAGAAATGATTTGAGGTCAACAAGTGATTTGCAGAACTGTGAAGATATTGCTTTGATTCTGAATTATTATGGCCGGAAGGTGTTACCTTCTTGTGCTTCTTAGAACCATGAGATTAGCTGTGGTAAGCTGTGGGGAGGTGTGTGTGGGGTTTGTTCTCTGTAGACTTTTATCATTGGGCAGTGGGCAGCTGTTATCCGTTAGAAGTTGCTTAAAATATCCCATATTTGGTTTCCAGGTACTATTGTGTTTCTACCTTGGTTTGCACTGTGTTGCCAACTAAATAATTTCAAAGTTTTGTGGTATTGCTGTTTTCTAACAGAGTATATGGTTAGTATGCTTTATTTGTATAGAGTAGGATGTCATAGTAATCTTAACTAAATATTTCTTAGATCATATTCATGTTAGTGAATTTCTAGGAATAACACAGCCTTTTTTCTTCTTTTGTAGCATAAGCAGTACTATAATGGATGTAGACAGCACAATTTCCAGTGGGCGTTCAACTCCAGCCATGATGAATGGACAAGGAAGCACTACTTCTTCAAGCAAAAATATTGCCTATAATTGTTGTTGGGACCAGTGCCAGGCTTGCTTCAACTCTAGCCCAGATCTGGCAGATCACATCCGTTCCATACATGTAGATGGTCAGCGAGGAGGGGTTGGTTTTGTCATTTCTTTTTTTCATTCCCTATTTTCATTAATTTATTTATAATTGCTAGTCAGGACTTCTCCACCTCTGAAAGTAATTTGGAATTATTTTTTATGGGTTTACATAGGTTCTTCAAATGACTTTTTTTCCTTTTAATTTATTCTGTTATCTATTGGATAGAATTAAGAGAAAATAGGATATGTTGTTGGAATTTTGGGTTGCTTTTAGATGTACTATTTTGAAGAAATAAAATTTTTAAAAATATAAATAAATGTAGCATATTCCAAGGTTGTTAATGTTTGGAATTGAAAAGTACAACATTGAGGTTTGTCCAGGATATGCCTTGTCAGAGTCTTGGATCATCTCAGATCATGAAGTCAGCCAGAGACTACTGGTAGCAGGGTTAGTGTATATAGTCCTATTAAGTGACAGCCTGAACTCACTGTGTGCGAGAGAATTGATCATCCTTCCCAGGTCTTGTCAGAGCTCATTTAGATAAAAAGTTTTGATTAGTCAGAATTGACTTATACTCTTAAAGGAGTACATTTAATTTTGTTAGTTCCTGTAATTCCACATAATAGGTAGTGAATAGAGAGCTCAGCAGATTAGGTCAGTCAAAATGGAATGCACCAAGGTATAATTTTACAATTATTCTCAGCTTCATTTAGGTTAGTACAGTTTCCTGACACCGTTACCGTGTGAAGCAAGGCATCATCAGTCTGCCAGCTTGTTGAGAGATGCTGGTACTAAAATAGTTATAGTTGTCACAGTTTTACTGAGTGGTAACTGAATTGCTTCTAAGGTTGTATTGATATTTTAGATTATAGTATTGATCTTTCCTAAACATGCATCTGGGGCTGGGGATAGCATATGTGAAGCCCTGGCTTTGAGCCCTCACACCACAAGCTAAAGCAAAAACCATGCAACTGTGTAAGTAAGCATGTTGAACATTTTAATCAGTAGTATTATCTTTAAAATTTCTCTTAGGAGATACTCATCCCAGTTGCAGTGTATTAAAATATGTCAGCTATCTTGGGTTTGTGTTCATAATGAACTCATATGTTTGAGTAACCAGTCAAAAAAGGTGTTTTTTTTTTTTTAGAAAGGACATTTCTAGGTAGTTCAGGCTGCCTTTGGGCTCACTGTTGCCCAGGCTGGCTTCAGACTCGGCGTGATCGCCAGCCTCAGCTTCCTGAGAGCTGGAGATCATGAGTGTGTACTACAGTGCATGGCTAACCAGTCAGACATTTGACTTCCACGTGGTTGGTTAGTGAACTGTGTTCATCTTTGTACATTTTCACTATAAAACCCTGCTCATGCACCCAAGCTACTTCATAGGGACTATCTCACCAGGGGGTGTGCTGGGTGCTGAAGCTGCTTCCGAGAGCCAGAGATTAGGTCTCTTGGTGTAGACCACTTTAGAGCATATTTTTTTTCACTTGACGTAGCAAGTTACTTGGCTTAATTACCAAACACAGGATCATGAGTCATGTAGAAAGATCACTGAATGTCTCTTAATAGGTATGAGAGAATTTCACATTTCTAAGTCTTGGCTCTTACAGATTAAGTTGGCACAGAGCTATAGGAAAATGTTTTTAGTGTTTGCAGATTTGTAGGAAAAAATGCAATTACAGGCTGTGTTTTCTCAATTAGATTTACTATGTAATCACTGCAGTCACACTGACCTTGGTGATGTTACAGCTCTGGTCATGAAATCCTGGTGTTTGTCATAAGTTTAATTTGTGTGTACATGGGTGTGTGTGTGTGTGCATGTGTGCATGTGTACGGCCACGTACTAGGGATGTGTTGGGGATTGAACCCTGGTCTTTTTTTATCTTGAGACAAGGTCCTACTCAGTTGTCCAGTCTGGCCTAGAACTTTGAAACTCTTGTCTCACCCTTTAGAGTGGGTGGAATTGCACACGTGGGCCACTATCCCTGGGTCATAAGTATGATCTTGTTGAAATGAAAATCCAATGTCATTTCTTTCTTTCTTTCTTTTCCTTAAAGTTTTTTTTTTTTTGAGACAGGTCTTGCTTTGTAGTTCAGGCTGGTACTGAACTCAGCCTTGAACTTACAGCAGTCCTCCTGTCTCTGCCTCCTGAGTGCTGGGATTACAGGTATGAGCCACCATGTGCAGTACTGTGGTATGTAGTACTAATTGCTGGTGGGCGTGAGTCACATTGTTGTGTGTGGTTACCGGGATTGAGCCCGGGAACATTGCACCAGAAACACTGAGCTAAATTCTCGGCCTTCCACTGTCATTTTTTGAGGCCTTTTTAAAAAATACTACCTTAAAAGCCAGGGATATAGCTCAGTGGTACCGTGCCTGCCTGCAAAGCACAAGGTCCTGAGTTAATCCCCAGTATCAGAATAGAAAAGAAAAGGAAAAGGGAAAGGGGGAAAGAAAAAATAAAATATTTATATATATGTATGTGTATATATATATACATTATATATGACCTTAGTTCAAATGATAAGATTCTCTAGCTAGCTGTATGTAGTGGTGCATGTCAGCACTACAGAATACCTAAGGCATTAGGATGGCCACTGCTTTGAGGCCAGCCTAGGGTACTGAATGAGTTCAAGGCAGCCTGTAATGTATATTGAGACCCTGTCTCCAGAAAGAAAGTCTCCAGCTGATTTTAAGAGTGGTGGTTTTTGGTTAAAGGAAGAGATCGTGGTCTTTTACAGGGCGGTAGTTGCTAAACTACTATATTAATATAAACGCTTAAAGAAATGTAGAAAATACACACCAATTTGTTTCTACCTATTAGTCATTGGTAGACAGGCTATTTTTAATTTGATTTTTTTTTGAGACAGGGTCTCGCTTTGTGGTTCACGCTGGCCCTGAGCTCAGCCTCGAACTCACATCACAGCAATCCTCCTGCCTCTGCCTCCCGAGTGCTGGGATTACAGGCGTGAGCCACCACGCCCGGCACTGTGGTATGTGGTACTGGTTGCTGCCGGGCATGAGTCTCCACACCCAGTAGGGTATGTGTTGACCGGGGATCGAACCCGGGTCCTTGTGCTTGGAAGACAGGCGCCGGAACCACTGAGCTAACTCCCCGGCCCCTTTAATTTGATTTTTGAGACAAGGTCTTGTCTTGCATATATGTACTTCAGGTTGGCCTTGAACTCACTACGTAGCCCCTGCTGATCTCAAACTGACCCTGTCTCAGCCTCCCGATAGGTATGCATCACCATGCCGTATTTTTTGAACATGAAAGAGTGAGTAAAAATTTGATAACTTGGTGCTATAAACGACACATGAGAAATTGATCTGATTCTGTGCTTTGAGGTTGTGTTTTATGGTTGGAACATTGGGAATTTTTAATTTTTTGATATACCTTCCTTGAAGGTAGTTGCCCTCACCTTGTGCTAGGAATGGAACTCAGGACCGTGTGCTTTCTAGACAGGTGCAATCGTTGGCCCTGAAGACAGCTTTTAAAGTTTTTTTTCGGCTGGGGATTTAGCTCAGTGGTTCTGGTGCCTGTTTTGCAAGCGCAACGGCTGGGGTTCGATCCTGGTAACCACATACCACAGTGCTGGGCATGCCTGCAATCCCAGCACTCGGGAGGCAGAGGCAGGAGGATTGCTGTGATGTGAGTTGGAGGCTGAGCTCAGGGCCAACCTGAACTACAACTCGAGACCCTGTCTCAAAAAAAAAAAAAGTTTTTTTTCCCTTTCAGTTCTGGGGATTGAACATTGAGCCTTCATACTGAGGTACATCCCAGCCCTTTTAAAATAATCTTCTTTTGTTTTTGAGACAGTATCACTATATAGTTTAAGCTGGCCTTGAACTCAGTATGTAGCACCAGCTCGCCTTAAACTCATGGAAAGCCTTCTGAGTGCTGAAGATTACAGATCTGTGCCACTATGCCTGAGTGCTCTTTTAAAATTTTTGTGGTTTTTTGTTTTGTTTTGTGGTTTTGTTTTTTTGCAGTGCTAGGGATTGAATGAAGGGCCCTGTACGTACTAGGCAAGAATTCTACCACTAAGGTACAGCCTCAGCCAAAAAAGTCTTCAGTTTTGAGACAAGGTCTCTGAAAGTTTCCCAGACTAGGCTTGAATGCGCCCCCACACCCCCCCTTACTGGAGATCAAACTCTGGACCCCGTGCTTGCCAAGCAGGCGCAGTGCCACTGGTTTCTAATTATTAAAAGGCAACCTCATTGGAGGAGTAGGTTAGCAAGACCTGAATACTGTACTTGTGTTTTTTTCTGTGTGTAATCCTTACTCTAGGAAGAACAGACCCATTATTCTGTAGTTCAGGACCCCCTGCCCGGTAACTGTTGTTACTGCTATATCTGTGTGGACTTGTGTTGTTTCTGGAGGCTGAAGTCAAGTGCAGTTTAGATTTCCCTGAACTTGGTCATGTATCAGAGGTGGGTGGCTACAGGAGTCTACATTAAAAGTAACCACTTAAGTATCATCTGATGCATGTACTTTAAAAATTTTTTTATGAGATTGTGTTCTTCAATTAAAAAGTGTAAACAATCCCACACAGGACGAGCATGTGTTTCTGTCCAGACTGGGCATTTGAGGTCTGAAGATGGGGCTGTGTTGAGCCGTGGGTCTGATCCCCAGCAGTGTACAAGTGAGTGTGGGCTTGAGCAGTACCTAGGTATGTAAGCTGCACCGTAAATCCTACTTACGGGGAGGGGAGGCAGGACAGTCATGCATTTGCTGCTAGCCTGGCCAACCTAGTAAGAAGCTGTCTGAAAATAAAACTGTCTAGTGTGCCAGAGGCTCTGGGTTCAGCTCCTGGGAATGCCACAGTGAAGCAGCACAGAAGGCAGCCTTTGGTGTGAAGTGTGGATAGAGTGGTGTTTGTGGTTCTACACTTCTGTGTATTGCTGGGTTCCCAGATCTAGACTCTGAGCTATTTATATAAAATCTTAGTGTTTTCTTAACGTGTACTGAAGTCATGGTATGTAGGGAACTCCATCTTTTTTTAAAAAAATCATTTGAACTTTTTTTTATTAGTACCTGTTTGCATTGTGGGAAGTTGGTACAGAACACATGTTAGCATGTTCACATTGGGCTGTGATTCACATCTCACTGCCAAGGGGCTGTGATTTATCTGGCCAGAACTGCTGGTCCCTGCGTGACTGCATCTGGCAGCTTCTATCACTGGTGATACTGGATCTGATCCCTTCAGATGGTCTTTTTACTAGTAAAATTAAGCAGAAATTGCCCAGTGGAACGATCATGTATGTACCACTTACTGGTGGTTCAAGTTGGCAGGAATGTAGTTTTTTTTTTATTATCTCTCTTTTTCCGTCTTCCCTCTCCATCTCCTGGTCTCCTTCACATTTGTAAAAGATCCATCTCCTTCTTTTCTGCTGTCTTAACTTCTATTTTGCTCTTTAAATTACCTAAAGGGAAACCATGGCTCTTACAGCTTGTGTGTGGGAATGTAAAGGAGTTTTATGATGCAGTATAACAGCCATTAGTATCTTGTTCTTTTCTAAGTTATTTCTTACATCTAGAAACAGTTGCCAAGCCAGATGTAGTGGCACACGTCTGTCATCCTAATACTTGGGAGGCTGAGACAGGAAGATTTTTCATTTGGTAGCCTGCATGGACTACATAGGTAGATACTTCCTCACCAAATAAGAAGAAATAAGACTAAAAAACCTCCCTTACAATTCTTGTGCTATTAAAGTGAAAAAAGGGCTTCGTAGTGAGCTGCATCTTCAATGAGCCTTTTTTTTTTTTTGAGACAGTTTTGCTTTTGGTTCAGATTGGCCCTCTACTCACTATGTAGCCCAGCCCATCCTCAAACTCACAGCAATCAGTCCTTCTGCCTCTGCCTCCTGAGTGCTGGGATTATAGGTGTAAGTCACTGCTTCTGGCATTGTGGTATGTGATTCTTTTTTTTAAATTTCGGTTTGTTGATACAGGGTCTCACTTTGTGGTTCAGGCTGGCCCTGAACTCAGCCTCAGACTCACATCACAGCAATCCTCCTGCCTCTGCCTCCCGAGTGCTGGGATTATAGGCGTGAGCCACCACACCCGGCACTGTGGTATGTGGTACTTGTTGCTGCTGGGTGTGAGTCTCCATGCCCAGTATGGTATGTGGTTACTGGGGATCAAACCCTGGTCCCCTTGCGCTTGCAAGACAGGCACCAGAACCTCTGAGCAAACTCCCGGCTCCTGAAGTATGTGATTCTGTATGCTGGTGTGTGTGAGCCGCCGGGCCTGCGATGTGGTATGTGGTCACCAGACATTGAACCCTGGACCTTGCACTTGCAAGGGCAGCACTAGAACCATTGAACTAAATCCCTGGCCCTCTTTTTTTTTTTTTTTTGGAGGCAGAGTCTTACAAATTAATGAAATACCCCAGGCAGCTGGAACCTGTCATCCTCCTATTAGCTTGAGTTTTTGGGGGTGAGGTATCTTGAACTCAAAATATAGCCCAGTCTGACCTTGAACTTGCAGTCATCTTCCTGCCTCTGCCTACTGAGTGCTGGGATTGATTACAGGGGTGTGCCACCATGCCCGGCTTCTGCTAGCTTTTCAGATGTCAAAAGCAGGCTCATAAATTATTTTTGTAAATACATTTATACTTTGATGCTTAAGTGGTGGTTTGTTTTTTGGTGCTAGTCTCAGTATGTAGTTCAGGCCAGACTTGAACTTCCTCAGCCTAAGTGCTGGGAAGACAGGTGTGGGCTAACATGCCTAATTTAAGTGGTGAATTTTTAGTGTGGACTCCACTATTCACCCAGATTTGATACATGACAAAGTCTACCAAATTATTCTCAAGCTTAGTTACAAGCAGTCATTTGATAGTTTTGATAGCTCTGTGGTGAAGTTGTACATGTGTCTGTGTTAATGATGGTGTCAGTCAGTCCCCTGTGTGAAAACCACTGCAGGTTGGCATCCATGCTTTGAAAATGCTAACAGTTCTTTTTGTTTGTTCTTTGGTAAGGCGGGTTCTTGCTGTCAGATTGGTCTTATACTTAACTCCCTGGCCCCTGCTGGCCTCTAATTTGTGAGCCTTCTGCCTCAGCTTCCCATGTGTGAGGACTAGATGGTATCCCCATGCCAGGCATATGATGAGTCTAAAAACAGATAAAATGTGCCTCCTTGAAAGCAGACAACCCTCTTAAAAACCCAACATTTGCCAGGAAGAAATCAAGTTTGTTATTGTAGGTTTTGTGTATTTTAAGTTCACTTTTGTGTATGTTCTTTGATATTTGTTGGTGGCCAAGGCAAGAGATTTTTAGAGGGGTGGGATGACAGAGGATTATTTGAAGATCTGAACGTGGAGTCTTGTGTTTTGCAAAATGCATGGGTGGGTGAGGGTGTGTGTGTGTGTATTGATTTGAGTCAGGTGGATTGGACCGCTAGTCATTGGTACAGGTGGATTTAGGAGCAGCTTCCAGAGCTTTGCACGTGCTAAGCAGTACTCTTACCAAGTTGCATCTCTAGCCTGGTCATTTTTACTTTTTCCCCCCCCCCCATTTTGACTTTTGATTACCTACCCAACACAACATGGATTTATTTATTCTTTTTGTAAGAAAGGAAGAATATTTTAGCTTTAATTATACACACAATGATAACACTCATCATAGGGAATTTGCTCCTGTACATGATACATCTGCTTCTTTTTTTCTCCCTTCTCCCCATCTCCTCTCTGTATACAAAAGCTTTGTTTCCAGAGAAATATTTTACTGTGATTAGAATGTTTTATTTATTTTTGGGGGACCGAGTTTCATTATGTAGTCTGGGCTGGTCTTAAACTCACTCTTTAGCCCCCCAGGCCTCCTCCTCAGTGTCCTGGCTCAGCCTCCTGAGTGCTGGGATTACAGGTGCATGTCACCACTCGTAGCTCTTACTAAATGCTTTTATCCTTTGTGTTAGTAAGCATTGTTTTTGTTGTTTTCATTCTGGGGCTCAAACCCAGGGCCTTGTGCACGCTGGGCAGATGGTGTGTCCTGCCGAGCTCTTTCTTCCCTGCTCTGCTCTTCCGAGGTGCTGGGGATGGAGGCCAGGTTGCACAGCGTACCAGCAAGTCCTTGGCTAACTGCAAATTAGCGAAGTCCTTTTTTGGTTTTTTGGTTCAAGGGATGGAACTCAAAATCTTGTACTTGAGAAGTAGGCATGACACCAGTGGACTAAATAAATCCCTGGCTGACTGAGCCTTTTTTCCCCCTCAGTACTGGGGATCAAAGGACCCTTGTGCTTTCAAGGTAGGTGTGGTACCACTTGAGCTAACTCCCTGACCCAAGCTAAGTCTTTTAACAGAGGAAATAAAAAAATACTAATTTTCTTTCTCTTTCCTTATTTTTTCTTTCTTCCTTTCTTTCCTTATTCCCTCTGTCTCTGTCTCTCTGTCTTGAGACAGGTTGGCCTTAAGCCCACTATGTAACCCATGCTGGCCTCAAATTCATGATCTTTTTGATCCTCCGGTCTCAGCCATCAGCCTTCTGAGTGCTGGGATTACAGGTGTGTGCCACTGAACCCTGCTGAAAATGTTAATTTTTGAGTATTTAGTGGTTTTTGCATTGTGAGAGAGCAAACTATGACAATGATCCAATCTAAAAATTCTAGAGTTCTCTTTTGTATGTTTACATCTCATAAGAGTGAGCTGATTTATTTTTCTTTAGGATTGTTAGAGTTTGAGGACACCATTAAGTCCTCCAGGTTTGACAGCATTCTTTATTTTATGTAAAGTTCTTTTTTGTCATTTTATCCCCAAAACAATCTCGTTTTTCAGTATAATGAGACTTTAGTTACTTTGGCATGTGAGTTAATAATGCTTATCTGCATTACATTTAGAATACAAGAATTTCATTATATGTACTTGGATTTTTCTCAGCTACATTGCATTCTTTCAGAGTACATTTTGGTTTATTTGCAGAAAAATAACTTTGCCTTGATGCACCGGAGTTTGCATTTTATTGAGCATTGGGTGTGTTTTGGTGCTGGCACCATAAGCCGAAAAGGAATTGGCCATGTGTACGCTCCAGTCCACCCGCACTCCTGTTCTTCAGGGACGCGGAATAGAAAGGCGCTGGAAACTCCCAAGTGTGCAGCCCCCAAGTGCCGCCACCCCTTTGCAGTCAGGGCTAAGGGATTCCCCCTTTCTCAGCGGGACATCAGACCTGCCCAGGACCAGCAGTGCGGCCTCTGCATCTGCTGGGTCAGGTTGAGAAGCACTCTGCTGCTGATGTGTGGCTTTTGTCTTGGTTGTGTTTTTTGGCAGAAAACTGATGCAGCCTTTTTGAGTAGTCTCCATTGTCGCCCCGTTTTCCTCTTGATGAGTTTTTCCTAGGAGACCATATTATCTTACATTTCCACGGTGTTTTTGGAATTAGTAAATAGGTGCTAATAATTTCTTTTGAGACAGGGTCTCGCTGTGTAGTTCAGGCTGGCCCTCAGCTCACTGTCACCCAGGCAAGCCTGGAATTTATAGCAGTCGCCCTGCCTCTGCCTACCGAGTGCCGGGATTACAGGTGTGAGGCCCTGCGCCTGGCTCATAACTTTAGTTTTTTTTGCAGTTCTGGTGATGGAACTTAA
>PVIR01027525.1:0-22992 GCA_004026965.1 Petromus typicus | reverse complement strand
TTTTTTTAATTATCTTTATTGGTACATTAAATATACACATCATGATTGCACTCCATAATGGGGATTTGTACCAGTATAAGACACAACTTAATTCTCATTTTTTCCCATAGCCCCACCCACCCTACCACCCCCCCATATATATAAAATTTGTTTCCTTACTTTTTTGTTACAATCTCAACATTGTCCCCTTTCACCTTACTAAGTTGTTCTTTTAAGTAGAAATTTACTGTAGATTAATATTTGGTTTGTCTTATGTTTTATATTATAACAATAGATCTCTTTCCTCTGGCTAAGAGTGACAGCTTTATTTAGAGAGGACAAAAAAAATAGATTGATACAATGTTGGGCAAACTCATAGAAGATATAATTAAATAGATAATGATCCTAATGACAGAGAGTCTAAAGAAGATGATAATTAAAAAAAATTAGAACAACTAAGGAAAGAGAAGCATGAATGCTTGCCGCAGAAAGAACTGCAAACCATAAAAAATGTTCAAAACAGAAATCTAAGAGATTAAAAAGTCCATTGAAACTATGGGCAGCAGAAGTGAACAATGAGAGGAGATAGTGTCCAAGCTAGAAGTCAGAGCAGTGGCTGATGATCAGTTAGAGACACCTTAAAAACAAAACAATATGAAAAACTGATCCAGTACATGCTAAATGATACAAAGAAGAGTAACCTAAGATTAACTGGAATTAATGAAAAAATCAGAAGATAGCACAAAGGGAATTGAAAAACTTGTTTCAGAAATAATGGCAGAAAACTTTAAAGGCATAAAAAAAGAATTTAGTTAAATGAGGTATATGGAACTCTTTTGAACCATGTTTAAAAAAAAAAAACGAAGACATATAACACTCAAGGTTCAATAAAGCCAACAGAGGAAAACAATTTTAAAAGCTGTTAGAGAAAAACAGTAAATCACTTATAAAGGAAAACCCATCAGAATTACGGCAGACTTCTTAACACAAACATTAAAATCAAGAAGAGATTAAAGCATTTCAAGCAAAAAAAAAAAAAACCCTCAAAAACTTTCAATATATAAAACTGATGGAAAAATAAGTCATTTTCATGAAAAAGAACACCTAAGAAATTCATAATCACCAAAAGCCCGCAGTCCAAAATTTCTCAAGACCATCCAGAAAGAGACAATGAAGCTAGAAACTCCAAAAGGCCCAACAAAATGATTGTACTAGGCAGGTTGAGCAATAAAGTAGAAAGAAAATCAACAGCAGTAAAACAATGCAATAATAGAAGTAAGTCAATAACTATCAATTACAACTCTCAATGTGAATGGTCTTAATTCACCAAACAAAAGAGACAGATTAGCAGATTATGAAAAGAGAGCAACAGTATGCTATATAAAAAACACATTACTCAAAAAGAAATTCATAGACTGAAAGTCAAACAATGGAAAACAACTTTCCATACAATGGGGTCCCAAAACAAGCAGGGATAGCTATCCTATTTTCAGGCAAACTGGACTTTAAACCAAAACTGAGGAGAGTCAAAGGTCAGTAATCATTGGCTGAGGGAAGCATTCTATAGGAAGAGATAAAAATTATAAACATAAATGCACTCAAATCAGAAAAAATATCATTACATTATAGTGGAAGACCTCAAAAACTCATTATCACAAGTAAAACATACAATCAAAGAAGAAATATCAAAGTTAAACCCAAGCTTTGAACAAATGTAATTAATTAATATATGGAAAGAGTGTTTCATTCAACAACAAAATACACATTGTTCATACAAGCACATAGAACTTTCTCCCAAACAGACCACATATTAGCAAGTAAACCATGGTTAAGTAAACAAAAAATAACTGCAATTATACCAAACATTTTATCAGATCATATCGCAATAAAACTAGAAATCAATGATCAAAAAAACTGCAAATTCATGGAAATTACACTGTACATTTTTAAATAATCAATGGGTCAGAGAAGAAAGTAAGAAAGAAACAAGATAGTTCCTATAATTAAGTGATTGTGCCAATACAACATACTAGAACTTATGGACATAATAAAAACAGAGAACTATATAACTGTGAATGCCTACATCAGAAAAACAGAGCAAGTACAAATATATAACCTAATGAATCACCTCAAGATCTTACAGAAGCTGGGCGTGGTGTCTCAAGCCTGTAATCCCAGCACTCAGGAGGCAGAGCCAGGACTGCTGTGAGTTCAAGGCTTGCCTAGGCTACACAGTGAGCTCATGGCCAGTCTGAGCTACAAAAGCAAGACCCTATCTCAAAAAAAAAATCCTAGAGAAACAAGAACAACCCAAATTTAGAGCAAGTACAAGAATGAAAATTATAAAGATCAGAGCAGAAATTACTGAAATGGAGACTTAAAAAAAAAACATAACTATGAATTGAAGAGCTAGTTCTTTGAAAGAATAAAAAATAGACAAACTTGCAACCAATCTCATCAAAAAAGGAAAAAAACATTCACAGATCTATGAAATTAAAATAAACACTGCCAAAATCTAAAATATTGCTATGAACTAATTCAAAAACCTGTATGACAATGCCGGGGATATAGCTCAGTGGTTCTGGCGCCTGTCTTGCAAGCGCAAGGGCCCAGGTTCCATCTCCAGTAACCACATAACAATACTGGGCGTGGAGACTTACCCCAGCAGCAACCAGTACCACATACACACTGCCGGGGGTGGTGGCTCACGCCTGTAATCCCAGCACTTGGGAGGCAGAGGCAGGAGGATTGCTGTGATGTGGGTTGGAGGCTGAGCTCGGGGCCAGCCTGAACCACAAAGCGAGACCCTGTCTCAAAAAACCTTAAAAAGAAAAAAAAAAAAAAACCTGCATGAAAATAAATTGGAAAATTCATTTAAAGGAGAGATATTCCTAGAGACATATGAATTACCAAAAGTAAACCAAAAAAAAAAAAAAACTTAAGATTTCTTAATAATCCAATAACAACCATAAAAATTGAAGCAGCAATAAAATCCTGCCAACCTAAAAAAGACCTGAAGCATTCACTACTGAATTCCATAAAAACTTCAGGGAAGACCTAATCAATGCTACATTATCAAAGTTCTTCAAACTCTTTAATGAAATTGAAAAGGAAAGTACTCCTAAAACTATTCTTAGAAGGCAGCATTACCCTTATTGCAAAACCAGACATGGGTCCAACCAAAAATGGGAGCTACAGACCAATCTCTCTAATGAACATAGATGCAAAAGTACTCAACAAGATACTATACAAATAAGTAAATGCAATTCATCACATAAACAGAGACCAAGACAAAAGTCACATGACAATGTCAATAATGTAGAAAATGCCTTTAACAAAATTCAGTATCCATTCATGAGTAAAACCATAAAAAATAAGGTATATAAAGACTCTATCTCAACCTAATAAAACTATCCACTATCCCCACCACTGCTTAATATAGTCCTCCAAGCATTAGCTAGATCACCCACGTAAGAGAAGGACATAAAACTGATATGCATAGGAAAATAAAAAGTTAATGTAATATTACTTGCAGATGACATGATCTAGTACATACAAAACCCCCAAAAAATGTCACTAAAAGCATTCTACAATTAATACCCAAATTCAACAATGAATATACAAAATTGACACAGAAAAATTAACTGCATTTTTAAATTTACTGTGAAATAGGTACATTTTATATACACACCATGATCACACTGAACATTGAGAATTTGTACCAGCATATGACATGACTTAATGGTCATTTTTTCTTTCCCTACCACCCTACAAGCTCCACCTCCCATATACATAAGCTTTCTTTTTTTTACCATCACAATTTTTCTTTCCCTTCATTACTTACCCTACTACCCATTTCCTTTGAACATTTTCTATTTTACACTATCATACATTTTAAAACTCATTTACATTTTCAGTTTCTTACATCCGAGGCAACTGCATTTTTATACACTTATACTGAAGTCATGAAGAAAGAAATTGGGAAAACAATATTATTCATAGTAGCATCAACAAAAATAAAATACTTAGGAATTAACCTAGACAAGAAAGTGAAAGATCTCTACCTTAAAAATCCTATCATCCTGAAGAAGCATACTAAAGAGGACATCAGAAAATGGAAAAATATTCCATGTTCCTGGATGGGCAGAACCAATATACTTGTAAAACTATCATATAGATTTAATACAATCCCAATCAAAATAGCAATAGTATTCTTCAAAGATCTATAGAAAAAAATTCAAAAATTTATATGGAACTAGAAGAGACACAGAATAGCAAGAAAAATTCTGGGTAACAGTAGCATAACAATTCTACATTTCAATTTATGTTACAAAGCTTCACTGGTTTAAAAAGAAAAAAAGCATGACAAAGAAATAGAAACAACCTTAAGACACATTCAACTAGCTGATCTTCAAGGAAAGATAACTGTTTAATAAATGGTATTGGAAAAACTAGATATCCACAGGCAGAAATCTAGACTCATATAGCTTACGTTGTACTAAACTAAAACAAAATAGATCAAAGGCCTAGATGAAAAGAGAAACAATCTGCTGAAAGGTAAAATTCTTGAATTCATAGGCTTAGGTAAGGACTTTCTGAACAAAATTCCAATGGCAATATCAAGAATAAATAAATGAGATCATATCAAATTAAAAAGTTCTGCACAAAGGAGGAAACAATTAACAGAGTAAAGAGATAACCTTTAGGGTGGAAAAAAATTTCCTCAGACAGAGGGCCAATATTTAAAATATATAACAAACTCAGAAGAATTACACCCTACAAAAATAAAAGAGCTATTCAAAAAATGGACAACCAAAATGAACAGACACCTTTTAGAAGTAGTATAAAGAATTCATGAAAAGATGTTCAGTATCACTGGCTATTAAGAGAAATGCAAATTAAAACAACACTGAGATATTATCTTCCTCCAGAAAAAAATGAATATCCACAAGATATCAAATAATAACAAATGCTGGTAAAGTTACAGAGGAAAAAGAACACTTCTTGTTGTTGGTGGGAGTCAAAACTAGTACAACCATTATGGAAAGTTCTCAAGATACTAAAAATGAAAACTCCAGTTGAGCCAGTTATTTATTCCTTTGCTATAAATCTTCCCAAAAGAATTAAAGTCAATCATGCATACCCATGCTTATAGTGGCACAACTTATGTTTGTTAAATCCTGGAAAAGTCCCATATGTCTATCAATAGATGAATGGGTAAAGAAAATGTTGCATTTACACACAATGAAGTATTACTGTGCCATAAAGAAGGATACACTTGAGGAACTTATAAGGATATGAACACACCTCAAAACCATAATGGTATATGAAATACAAATCAAACACATAAGTTTATATCACAAGCTTTCTTAACATAAGAAACTCAAAATAAAAATAAAAAACAAAATAAAGGCTAGATAATAAGAAAACAATCTGTTTCAAATAGGAAGGGGAACAAGAAGTGGAGTGGGGGAGGAAGGAAGGAAGGAAAGAAAAAAAGAAGGAAGGAAAGGAGGGAGGGAGGGAGGGGAAAAGAATTTTACAAAGAAAAACTAACAAAAAATGGAAACAGCTTTGTCAGATGGGAAGGGATTGAAGTGGAAGGGATAAGGGACTAATAAGAGGGGTAGGGGACAATAAAAAAGAATTAAGATGTGTTATGTACAATTACAAACTCCTCACAATAAACACAATCACTGTACTAAAAATATGTACTACTATAAAATACATTAATAAAAGAAAAAATGAAAAATAAGAAGTGCTATCTATACAGGATAGAAACATTGGTAAAGAGATAAAGTAACTTGTCATGCTATACTTGACTTAATTTCCTAAAAATAGAAAAATAAAGAAAACTTTGCAAAAACTAAGGATTCCAAAGCCTAGCTTTGTCCACATTTTCTATTAAAGATTCAAAAACTATTAAAAATTCATTTCATTTATATATGTATCTAACACCCTAATTAGCATCATTGACTCTTAAATAATAAATTTCTCCAACAACAGAGCAAAAAGTCCACCTACAATATGGGAAGGCTACTTCTCAGACAAAGGACTACTATCTACAACATATAAAGAACTTTTTAAAAAAATCAGTTAACCCAAATTTAAAGACCCAATTCAAAAATGAGCATCTGAAATGAACACATATTTTTCAGATGAAGAAATGAAGGCAGCTAAGAAACATGAAGAAATGTTCAACATCGCTGGTCATTCAAGAGGTGCAGATAAAAACAACACTGAGGGTCCATCTCACTCCATAAAGAATGGCTGCTATCACAAAACCAATCAATAACAAATGCTGTCAGGGCTGTGGGAAGAAAGAAATCCTTCACTACTATTGATGGGAATGTAGACTGGTGCAACCACTATGGAGATCAGTGTAAAGATTCCTTAAAAAACCACTAGGATTAGAGGTCCCATTTGACCCTGCTATTCCTCTGGTAGGAATATATATGAAAGAATTAAAAGAATCATACCACAGCAACATACATGCACCAATGTTTATAACAGTTCAGATTGTGATAGCCAAATCTTGGAAACAGCCCAAATGCCAATCAACTGGAGACTGGGTAAGAAGATGTGGGTTTTTTTTTTTTTTTTTAAAATAAAATGGAATATTACTCAACCATAAAGAAAGACAATTTGAATCATTTATACTCAAATGGATGTACCTTAAGGACATTCTTGTAAGTGAAATAAACAGGACAGAGATATGTAAATATTGTATCTTTTATCTAGTATGAAAAACTGAAGGTATAAATGAATCCCAATGTATGAAAGGTAATGTGAAATAGGAAGAAAATGTGCAAAACGAAAAGGGAAAGAGTGGGTAGGGGAGAGTAAAGAAGCGAAAGAAAAAAATCTGATATTAGAAAAAGGGAAACAAAGCTTATGTGGGGGTTGTGGAAAGGACAAGGGAAAGGGGGAAAATGAGAATCAAGATGTGTCGTGTACAGGTACAAATTCTCAATGTTGAATATGATCAAAACGTATGTATAAAAGTACCAATAAAATCAATTTAAAAATAAAAAATTAAAAATGAGTTTCCTTTTTTCTCTGATAAAATATCCTATTTCATCAATAGCCTCTTGCTAACCTACAATGTATACTTTTTATGGTTGACACATGTCAGATAAGAAGAGTACAGAACAGGAAGATCATATCTCTACTGTGCACTTCAAAACGCAATGTAATTGCAATTTACTACAAAAATACTAATAAAATGACCATGATCTAACTCCTAAAAATGAATGAAATTGCTGATCCAAATTTTCTAGCAAAATTGAGTTTTGAAGAATTATAATAGACAGCTAGTAAGAATATCAAGAAACAGAAAGAACATATCTCTACTGCCAAACTCTTTACAAAGTGCTATAGAAAAAAAAAAAAAGGAGAAAGTTGCAATGTAAGGCAAGCTACGAAAGACCAAACATTACAAATAAGATCTAATTCATGAACATATTTCAAAGGCCGACATAAATGTCTCTCAAAACCTGAGAAAGAGGCTATAATGGTTAATCAAAATGAAATTATTGAATTTCTAATTCTAACTAGAACCATCTATAAGTGACTTTTAAATCCCTTCTCTAACCTACCAAAAAAGCTATGCAAAGTTTGTTTCAAAAAGAAAAGCAAATTAATTTGCTATTTTGTGAAAATCATTGGCAGCTAATCATCAAATAAAGCTGAGACATAGCTAACCTTCACTCTATGCTTCTATTTACTGTATATTCTGTTGTTATGTTTTATAAGTCCTTTAAATTAATTAGGACACATAATTTAAGATGCTTTGTACAATACATTCTTGAATAACATAATATTCTTTAAAAATAACACTACAGGACCAGGGATTTAGCTCAGTGATTCCGGCACCTGTCTTGCAAGCACAAGGGCCCGGGTTCAATCCCCAGTTACCATATACAATACTGGGCATGGAGACTCATGCCCAGCAGCAATCAGTACCACATACCACAGTGCCAGGCATGGTGGCTCACACCTGTAATCCCAGCACTCGGGAGGTAGAAGCAGGAAGATTGCTGTGATGTGAGTTTGAGGTTGAGCTCAGGGCCAGTCTGAACTACAAAGTGAGACCCTGTCTCAAATAAATAAATAAATAAATATAATAACACTACAAAAGGGCCAGGGATTTACCTCAGTGGTTCTGGCATCTGCTTTGCAAGCACAAAGTGCCCAGTTTGATCCAGGTAACCACATCCAACAGTGCCAGGCATGGTGTCTCATGCCTATAATCTTAGCACTCAGGAGGCTGAGGCAGAAGGATAACTGTGAGTTCCAGGCTTGCCTGAGATACATAGTGATCTCAGGGCCAGCCTGAACTACAAAGCAAGATCCTATCTCAAAATTAATTAATTAATCAATAAACTAAACTAAAAAGTAACACTGCAAAAACCAGGCTTTCTGTGAGCAGAAAAGGACAACAGTTTTTTTAAAAAAACAAACAAACAAAAAACCACATAATAACAAGAAGGGCTTAGGGTCAAAGACCCATTTAAAACTTGTAAAATCTTCCTAAAACAAGATGGATACATATTTTCTTATTACCGGGCTGGGCACGTAGTTCAGTGGCACAGTGCCTGCCTGGCAAGCTCAAGTCCCTGAGATGAGTTCCCAATACAAAAAATAAATAAATAATAAATAAATTCTCTTATTGCTGGATGTAAAACTATACACTCATACCAGTTTCTGTTTTCACTTTTAATTTAAAAATCAAGTGTTTTTCAAGATATTCATCATCTTACTAAAATTTAATTTTTCTATCACAGCAGACATCTAGTCCACAAAGAATGACTAATTGTAAATTCATAAATATATAAGATCTGTAAATAATTTTTTGAATCTTGAAATTTTATTATTTAGCAAATAAAAAGAAAGTTAAGGGAGAGTCTAGTTAGAAATTGGATCAGAAAAAGAATGAGATATTATACAAGGTAAATATGAAGAAATAGTCAATGTTTTAAAATACTTTCAAATATTTAGTTACATGAAGAAACATTCTTCATATAATGGAACATTTAAAGATCAAGATATAATTCATAAATGTACATTAATCAAAATATTAAATCTAAACAGCTATAAACTATAAATAAATATAAACAACTATAAAAGAATATCCACTTCTAACAATGCAACTTAGCAATTTAGCTTTTTTTAATGAACAGAATATAAAGACTAAGACAGTGACAATTCATTTGGACAAGATTAAGGAAAAAGCTCAGTGCCATGGGAAAAAGACCAATGTTTGCAACCATCCTCCTTTTTAGAGCATTTGCCAATATAAGAATGAAGTTCAGAAGAACTAATACATTTTGACAATTCCAAATGATTAAAAACAAAAAATCCTGTTCCATCAGGGCTGAATGACGCTGCTGTACCACTCACTTTAGGTTAGGACCTGAACAGATGCACCCTATAAAAAGGGTGTACCAGGATTAGATTGGCCCTTCAAAGGACTCACACTAAGCATGAAAATTGCATTAGGGTGATCACCAAGTATTAGTGTCCCTCAGCCTGCTAGAATAATACTGACACTACTGATATCTGATAAAAGCAAACATGACTTCTCTCTAAGTGAATATACCATCATGCTAGACTCTTGTTTTCTAAAAACAGTTTGGAAATGACAGGACCATGATGTTATAATATAATAAGGATATATTCAGTCTTCATCTGCATGTCTGCCACAGAGTTTATAAAATCTTGATAATTTCCTGAATGAGAAGAGTGACAGAACCATCATCTATTTTTATCCTCAAACTGCAGCAAAATGTTACTTAAAACCAACCCTTGGACTTCCAACTCCTTAGGCTATGAGAACGTCCGTTTGGCTATACATGAATTTGTGTTAATGAGGTGACTGCTGGAAAATGGAAGCTGGATGCCGGAGAAACAACCCATATAATTAGAGCTCCTGAACTTTCAGTGTCCTACATCAGATATCCAGGAGGACACAGACGCACAATATGGGCAGAAAATGCTAACTTTAAATATCAATGGCCACTGACCAAATCAGTCATACCTATGCAACAGAATCTCCATAAAATCTTTAAACAAAAAGGTATCGACAGCATCCAGACTGGTGATCATCACATCAAGGTACATGGAGAGGGCATGGAAGCTCCTTCACTCAACTTCTTTAAATCCTGCCCTATGCAGATCTTCCATTTGTCTCTTCCTAAGTTTTACCCTTTCTTATAAGCTGTAAGAAGTGATAGTGAGTAAAGTACTTCTCTTGAGTTCTGTGAACCATTATAGCAAATTATTATCCCTGAAAAAGTCATGAAAACTTCCATTTGGTAGCCAAGCTGAACAGAAATGTAGATAAGTGGGGAAATAATCATGGTAACTGGCACCTACATGGGAGGCAGTCTTGTGAAACTAAGACCTTAAGCTAAGATGTTTATTTTAACTCCAGTAGTTAATGTTAGAACTAAGTTAAACTGTCAGATACCCAGCTGACAGCCACAAAGAATCAGAGAATTGCTCAGTATGAAAAATCTATACATTTGTTATCAGAAATGGTGTAGGACTAAGAAAATAAAGTCTTTGTTCTTTAAATGCCAAGGACAGATTCAAAAGTAACATAGCACAAAAAGACTTAAGACAATGAATATAAATGGAAGGTCAAATCACTTGTAAGAAAAATCAATTAAAAAAATACACAAAGGCAATACATATACCAGAGCTCCAAATTTGTACATATTTCTTAAAGACTTTAAGAAATCAAAAGTAGGGGATTTTGCTCAGTGGTTCTGGCACCTGTCTTGCAAGCTCAAGGACCCAGGTTCCATTCCCCCAGTAACCACATACAATACTGGGCATGGAGACTCACGCCCAGCAGCAACCAGTACCACATACCACAGTGCCAGGCATGGTGGCTCAGGCCTGAAATCCCAGCACTTGGGAGGCAGAGGCAAGGATTGCTGTGATGTGAGTTTGAGGCTGAGCTCAGGACCAGCCTGAACTACAAAGCAAGACCCTGTCTCAAAAATAAAAAAAAGAAAGAAAGAAATCAAAAGTAGCAATAACACTACAAATCTAACAGGCATTAACAGTTTCAAAAGGACTAGCAACGTCAGCCTATAAATTCAATGACTTAGCTCAAACAGAGAAAGTCCTCAGAAGACATAAGCTTAAACAAGATGTAATTATTTAATAGCATTACACATCCTAGAAAAATGGAATTCACAGACAAAAATCTTCCAGCAAAACTGTAAGCATCAGTGGTTCACTGATGAATTCTATCAAATACGTAAGGAAAAAAATATTAGTTCCACATAATGCTTTCAAAAAACGGAAAAGAACATACACAAACTAATTTCAGTGGTCAGGAAAACCACAGGCAGATAGCCCTTGTGCAGAGAGACATGAAAATATGGAATATGTTTATTAAATTAAAACAAACTGTGTATTTTTGTGTGCAATGCTAATACTTCATGACCAGACAATGCTTAGCCTAGGAATGCAGTTTTGAGTTCCTACTTAGAAGTTAACCAACAGTCCAGCATGAATGAATCCCAAAAGCCCGTGTTAGAACCTTAATTCCAAATGCAAAAGTATGGGAAGGTGGTAAGTCCTTTAAGACATAGCAAGTTTGTGAAGAGAAATCAGTACCATTCTTCAAGAATAGGATTAGTGACCCTGACAGTATGCTGTTACAGAGTCAGGCTGCCCTTGGTGTTTCATCTTCACATTAGTCCACCTGTCCATAGGCTTTCCACCATAAACTGAAGCAGCATGAATCCATTAGTAGAAGTTTAGTAGATGTTAGCTACCACCATGTGAGTCAAAATGCACCTCCTTTTTTTTCTTACAAATTACCTAGACTACAGTATTATGTTATAGCAACAGAAAATGAACTAATATAAGAGTGGATTCTCAATATTAAAAGACTAAAAATGCAAAACCAAATGATCCCCTCAAAGGCTGAATTAAAAAAAATTTAATATTTTCTCAAGACAAGAAACTTAGACCCAATTACAGATAGAGGGGAATATTCTCCAATTGATAAATGATTTCTATTTAAATGTCTAGCATCACATTTAATGAGAAATGACTAAAAGCTTATCTTCTGGAACAAGGAACAAAGTAAAGACAAAAGTCTTAGCCACTTCTATTCAACATTGTACTAAAGTCATAGTCAGCATAAAAAGGCAAAAATAAGAACTTTTTAAGAGAGTAGGAGACTATATTTGTTTGTAGGTAACATGATGATCTGAGTAGAAAATCAAATAAAATATGAAAAAAATTCTAGAACTAATAAAATTGAGTAAAATCGTAGGATAGATGGCCAATACACAATAATTAACTACATTTCATCATACTAGCAATAAGCAATACAAAGACAGTATTACTTATCATGGAACCAATAATACAAAAGCAGATAAATTTAACAAAAGATTACAAAACCTAGATAATGAAAACTATCAAGAATTCCTTTTAAAAAAATCAATGAAGACTAAGATAAATAAAGAGATTCATTATTTATTCATGGTTTTGTGCTGAAGATTGAATCCAGGGTGTCACAAATGCTAGGCAAGTATTCTACCACTGAGCTATAAACCCAGCCAACAGCCTTCTTATAGTGAAGATTTTAATTCTCAAATTGACCTACAGATGCCATTAACTTCCAAATTCACTATAAGATATTTCAGAAATTGACAAATTAATTCTAAAACGTATAAAATGGAAAGGATATATATTAGTCAAAATAATTCTACAGAATAACGTTGGTGATTTGACAAAATTTGAGTTTGGAATATACTGTAAAACTACACCAATAGAACAGTATAGTATGGACTGGTATAGAAACAGATGTGTAGATATACAGGGCAAAACAGAGTATAGAAGAAGACCAACAAACATCTCCAATCATGTCTAAAAACCCATAGAACTAAACATATTTAACCCTAACTGTAAGCCATAAGCTTCAATTAATACCAACATATCAATATTGGTTCAGCAATTCTAACAAATGTGCTCATTAATGCAAGATAATGACAATGGAGAAAGGGGTGGGCATACAACCAGTGATAGGGTGTGTGCTTATCATGGGGAAGGCCCTAGATTCAATCCCCAGCACAGCAGGAGGAGGTAGAGAAGGAGAGAAGGAGAAAAAAATAGTAAGGAGGAAGGCAGGAAAGAAAAGAGGGAGAAAAAGGTGTGCAATGGTTTGTATCTAGATATCCCTCTAAAGCCTCATATGTTTATAAGTAGGGCTTTTGGGACCTGGCTGGATCTAAGGTGTAAGATATGAGCATTATGAGCATGTAGTACTAAATTAGTCCACTGTTTGGTTTAGCATAATTCTGGGTATGGTTAATGGGAAGGCCCACCCTGGGTGTGGGGGGCACCACCCTAAAGTCTTATAGATGGAATAAAAAGGAAACAGGGGCTTCCTTGTTGCTTCTGCCTACCCTGCCATGGACTGTTTCTCCTCTGCCATGATCTTCTGTCAGGGCACTGTGCCTTGGAGCCAGATGACTAGGTATTGAACCTCTGCAAACTATGAGCTGAAATAAAGTTTTCCTCCTATAATCTGTGTGTTGAGTATTGTGTCTCAGTGATAAAAAACAGAAAAGTAAAAGTGACTAAGGTAGAAAGAGAGAAATTATGGCTGAGGAATACAGGAAACACAGGGAAACTATCTGATCATTATTTTTCTGTACACTTAAAGCTTTCCTTAAAAAAACCATTTTATATATATAAAATGTTTTTATATATTAACATTATATGCTTTATATATAATGTTTATATATAAAACATTATAGATCACACACACATACATATTTTTATATATATGACAATGTAGAAAGGTGGGCATATAACCAGTGATAGCATGTGTGCTTTTCATGTGGTAGGCCCTAGATTCAACTTAGTTCAGAGAGGATACTTTCCTACTGTAACCTCACATGATGGGACATGGAACACGGCCTCTCCTGGGTCTCTTTTCTCTCTCTCTCTCTCTCTCTCTCTCTCTCTCTATATATATATATATATATATGTTTACATAGATAGGTCTGCCCAGGTATGATAGTGCATGTCTGAGAGGCTGAAGCAGGAGAACTGGAAGTTCAAGCTCAGTCTAAACAAGTTAGCAACTTAGCAAGACCATGTCTCTATTCTTTTTTAAAATATCCTGAGTTCCATCTCCTCTACTTATTTAATAAATAAAGCCTATTAATTATTTTAAAGACAAAAAATACTTTTAACATTTTAAAAATCAAGACTATATACTGATTTTTTAAAGCCTGAAGGAAAAAATTACATTTTCTGATAATGATCCTTAAAAAAATTCTACTTTCAGTTAGATATGTAAATAGATGTGATTCAAATTGAAATGCTCATCATAGGGGAAGTTGGCTATAAAGGATCAATAATAAATACATAGTCTTTTAAATCTGAATTACTTCTTAGTAACATCACACACTGATAAAACATAATAATTATTAAAAGTGCTACAGTAGAGCTGGATATTTAGCTCAGTGGTTCGGGTACCTGCCTTACAAGCAAAAGAGCCCAGGTTTGATCCCCAGTAATCATATACAACAATGTCAGACATGAAGACTCACATTTACCAGCAATCAGTACCACATACCGCAGTGCTGGGCGTGGCGGCTCATGCCTGTAATCCCAGCACTCAGGAGGCAGAGGCAGGAGGATTGCTGTGGTGTGAGTTTGAGGCTGAGCTCAGGGCCAGCCTGATCTACAAAGCGAGACCCTGTCTCAAAAAAAAAAAAAAAAAAAGAGGGCTGGAGAGTTAGTTCAGCAACACCACACCTGCCTCACAAGTGAAGGTCCTGAGTTCAATCCCCAGTACCAAAAAAAAGAGAGAGAGAGAGAGTGAAAAGATAAGTTGAGTCTACATTGTGAGTGCTAATATAAGCCAATATAAGCTTATATTGCCCATAAGCCAACATAAAACTGATTATGTATCTCTATTAAAATATCTATTTTAATCTCTCCAAACTATTGAAATAAAATACTACAACCAGGTAGCTTATAAACAATTGTTATTTACTTTTCACAATTCCAGAGGTTGGGAAGCCCAAGGTGCTGCCAGTCAGTGTTTGGCAAAGTATTGCTTTCTGGTTCAGAGAGGATCCTTTCCTACTGAACCCACACATGATGGGAAGGGAACACGGTCTCTCCTGGGTCTCTTTTGTAAGGTTACTAATCCCCTTCATGAATGTTCCATTCCCTTGATGGAATCATCTCCTAAAAGTTCCACATCCTAATACATCACCTTGGGGGTTAAGATTTCAACATATAAATGCTGGGGGTAGGGGAAAGAAGCATTCAAAACAAAAACAGCATTTACCCCATGAAATATAACTTGGCATAAACTTCACCAGGTTGAAACATACACAGATTATTAGAACAATGGCTGAAATATAAACTGTACATAGAAAGCCTCAGGGAAAATATCATGGTCTAACTGGCAAAGCATTTTTTAAATTCTAAAACTAAAGTTTCATGTTAAAGGTGTATGTTACTAGAAAGATTTCTTTCTTTTTATTATTTTACCATTTTGTGATCTAAAAGCATAAGATAAACTTTCACAAAAGAGTAAAAGATCCAATCAAACTGAAAAATGAGGAAGATAAGTGATTACTCATGAAATAAAGTTTCAGAAAATTGTTGGTTTAGGATAGTTTGTAACCACTAACTCCATTAAAGGTACTTCTGTCTCTAAAATAGTAAATGGCAGATGATCACTTAGGAAATATGAAAAAGAAAATTAGAAATTTGAGAAAGTTAGTCTAAGTGGCCAATATCCCTTATAAATTTCTACCTATTGAGGTAAAAGACTGTCTGCTTAAATATTCAATAAAGGCAAATTTGAGGAACTGAGGAACATGAGAAAAGTTTGGAACACTCACTCCAGAAAAAGTAATTAGGACTCAAGAGATGACTGTGAGTATTTTTAAGTCATCATGACTTGGTGAATTTAGGTAGTACGATTATACTGGATAAATTATCCTGATAATTACCAGAATAGTTATATTACTTTCTTCAGAAATGAATTTAATTCTTAGCAAAAGTTTTTCCTATGGATTTTACTAATTATATCTCTTGTTTGTTCGAAAAAATCATTACACTTCACATAAGAAAGGGACAGCAGTAATGAATCCATGGATTAATAGTTAATAGACAACATTCTTTCACCAACAGATCAACCATGATGACATACATATTCACATGCCCCAACTAATTAAAATCTTATCAAATATTTGATTTAATTCATAATTTATTATAAACAACTGCTCAGATGTTACAGCAGTCCACACGAACTTTAATTCCTACTAACATTTAAATACTACTGCTATTGTTTGCACAATAAATATTATAATTCCTGTAGCATATGGCATCATTTTATCAAACCAATTACTGACTACTACTGACATATAATCTGTACATTAAAAAGAAGCAGACTACTTCTGAGCTACTGCGTCTAAACAGTAGCTTTAGATTTAAACTAAGCATCTTCTTCCCTACCCTAATATTTCATCTGTATTAACTGGAGCCATCAAATGTATGTGAATGACAGCTTCCAGGCGATGTAGGCACAAATCTTGTTGGACCATGGGTCTGGCTTTAACCTGAATCTTTGATTGTGGGGAGAAGACAAAGAGAAAGGGAACACAGAAAGAGGACAGAATGCGGGAGGGAGGATGGGGAGGAAGGGGGGAGGGGACAGAGAAGAAAAGAAAGAAAATAGTCAGGGTTAACTTGTGTATGGACAGATGGATTTTTTTTAAAGCACTTTCTTTTCCACCAGGGAATATCAATAGCCTTTTAAGCAGTCTCGCATTTAAATGTGTGTTCTGACAGTCATGTCAGAGTCTGGGTAAAAGCCTTTTCATGGAAATCATTAAAACGAAAAGAGCCAGACAAGAGGCCTGTTTTTTTCCAGGGAGTGAGAGTGGAATAGAATCATGTCAGTTTTAAAGGATGGAAGTACCTTACACACTGATAGATGAAAACACCTTCCTTCCTCTCCCCTGGCCCTCCAGTGCCTGAAAAATTTTACCTGCTGCTGCCTAGAACAAATAGACACGAGTGAGGAAACTTTGAGAGTAGGATTAGAAATGAAGAGAAAAAGAAGAAGAAATCTACAAGCCCACATTCATTTGTGCTCAAGCCAAGAGGGAATAGTGCAGTCTCAGAAGTATTCCGACAGAACTGATCCTCTTGGGTGCTGTACTCCCTTCATGTAACTCACAAAGGCACACAGCTCTCAACTTTAAACTGCTGAATCATTTCAACAAGTGCTGTGTACTTATCTGCTGGTGAGAAATAACAGTCATTCCTCACTTCAGCCATCATTTCCTTACTTCCCACTGCTAAGTGCTCTGCTACCCACTGTCAGGCACTGAAGCAATGCTGACTGACTCTCCCTAGGAAACTGGAGGCTCCGCCAGCCAGCCAGGAAGGTCATTTTATATCTTGGCTCAAACCGTTGCCTCTCAGCAAAAAGATGTTTTTTGTTCCTGAAAGACCGCAGAGATACTGGTATTTCTCTTATTCAAGTTAACAACTTTTCAAGGACTTCCCCTATCCACCACATTTTTCCCTTAAGATCCTCTCCTTCTCTACTTCCTTTAATATAAGAGCTGGAATCCTCATGTGTTAGAATGTTTTTTCATTTATATGTTCCATCAAAATAGTTTCAGAACGATTATTAACTGCCAGAAAGAAAAATCATCTTAGATTTATTATTACTCCCTGGTCACTTGATGCTGATGGAAGTTTCTGTCATACTGATCTTCTAGATTCCCCAAATGATTTAGTGGTCCTAACCACCTTAGGAAGAAGTATAACATAAAATGCAAAACCACTGGTACTGAAATAAATCTCAAATGCTACAGTTTCCCCATGAGAGTTGGTATTATTCATAGTTTTGAGCCTACCAAAAAAAAAAAAATGGAATAAATTTTGGTTTCAGATTCCTTAAAGATACTTTGAAATTTCATTTCACTCTTAAAACGGAGAGAATATCCCATAATCCTTTTTTTGTCTGTAATCACAAAAGGAATTTTAAAATAGTAACAATAATAATAATAGTTTGTGAATGTTCTTTATGTGCCATGCACTATGCTGGGCACATAACATAGATCATTTTAAATCACAAGCACCTCTGTAAGGTATATACTTTAATTATTTCCACTTTAGACAAGAGGAGATTCAACTTGAGAGAGATGCAGTAAGTCACTGCAGGTTGCAAAACAAACAGTGGAAGTACCAATATTTAAAGAAAAACTGGTGAGGGTAGAGGGACTCGAGGTAGGGAGGGCAGGGGAGTGGGAAAAAATAACAAGCAAGACGCATCACATACAAGAACAAATTCTCAATGATGAGTGTGAAAATAATGTATACTTAAAATGTACCAATAAATAATTTAAAAATAAAGTAAAACTGGTGACAGTAGCGGCACCCTCAATCTTCACAACTATAACCTCATGTGCACAGGAATTGGATTTCTCCTACTGATCATATCCAGACTACTTTATATAAAAAATACTGGATTCCTGGTCTGGCTGGGTTGTTTCTTTGTTTGTTTCTTTGTTTTAAAACAGGGTATCACTATGTTGCTGTATTGCCCAAGATGGTCTCAAGCTCCTGGGCTCAAGTGATTCTCTCACTTCAGCTCCCAAATCCTCGGACTATCAATGCAACCACTATACCTGGCTTGTTCTATGTCACCTCACTATAGAGAAGAAGAAATTCACTGTAACTGGATCATAACTGGATACTACTTTTATAACTGTCTTTTACCTCAACCCATTATCATTAAAGATAGTAATTTTGATGTGCATGTATATCACCGAACACTTGAATAGCCTAGAATACATTTCACCTTATATGACTTTAGACAAGATGAGTACATAACTTTAGCTAAAAACTTAAAAGACACAGCTATATTTAGTATACATGCAATGCCCTCTACAGGCCATCAGAGAGATGAAGTAGAGATATAAAGATTTCTTAAACAGCCTTCTAAGTAAGAATTAACACATTTTCTATATATACTAGAAGAGTTATTGTCATTTTCAACCTACAGAGATTCAAAAAAGATCTACTTTCTTTCACTTCTTTCAATTAAGGATCCAAATGAAAGTTTTCAGTGTGCTACTAAGATAAAAAGGATTCATATAGCTACCACTATAAATGTGCACACAGAATATTATGTAACTATAAGAATACATACACATACACCAATTTTAGATAGGCTCATGAAGTAGATTCTGTATTAGCAAATATTACTCCACGCAGGTGAAAGCTAGCTAAAAATAATCCACATATTCATAGTAATTCTAATGTAAAGCTTAGAAGATGCCACTCCCTAAATTATAAATATAGTATATTCACATTCTTTTAATACAGTGCTATCAAGATTTGACTAGCAACTATTTCAATTGTCAAACTTAGCAATCACACTCTCATAGCTAATGAAATACACTAAAACAAAAAAAATATTTTGGTAAAATAGCTTATTCCTTCTTAAACTCATGGCATTTCAAATACACATTCTCATAATGGAAATAATTAAGATTCAGAAATGGGATCAAACAAGAAAATAAAAAAGAAAATTATAATATAAAATAATATATTTCCAAAATATGGTTAGACTCGAACTGAGTCTAACTCTGTATTTCAAGTTACTTTCCTAGATTATTAGAATAGTTTTTGACATGTAACTCACTATGCCTACTGGATCTCTCTTTGTCTCTTTCTCTTGCTCCTCTTTCTCTCTCTCTTTCTCTCTCCCCTCTCTCCCTCTCTCTCTTTCCTTCTCTCTCTGCGTTCTCTCTCTCCTCTGTCCCTCTCTCTCTTTCTCCCCCCTCTTTCTCATGCACATACACTAATAAGTATTTACACATGCCAAATAATACTTATTCAAGTCTGTACTTAACAGTCCAGAGCACAGCTAAGAATAGAGTCAAATCCTATAAACTACACTAGAAAACATCAGTCCTGTTATTATGAGGTTAATATGATAATTAAACAATTAATAATACTGTAATTCCTCTAAGTTCAGAAAACTTCATAAACAAACACATTTTTATAAGATTCTGCCAAGTTTTATAAACCAAAATATTTAATTTATTTAGTAAGACAAATTAAGAAAATATAGCCTATAGCCAGCAAAGTATATACAACACTTATGGAAATGTCACAGACACGAAATAGGAATATAGTAGGACTTCTTCTAGAGTGGTGAGAAGTTAATAGCAAAATTTTCATAATCTTTTGGATGACACAATAAAAACAGTAAGTGTGAATGTCATATCAAATGGAAAGAAAATTAATTCCAAAGCACAGTGAACAGACATTAAGAACATTATCAGAAAGGGGACAAAACAAAGAGATATTATGTGAAGATAAGATAGTTTTATATAAATTCAACAAATATGAAAAAAGACAAAATCAAAACTTGCAAGTTTAACAGAATTAAACAAAAGGTTTCTGAACCAGATGGGCAGGATGGAGCACATCTGTGATCTCAGCACTTGGGAGACCGAGGCAGGAGAATTGCTCCAAGTCCTAGGCCAGCCTGCCTTGCTATGTAGCCAGTTCAAGGCCAGCCAGAATGATACAGTGAGAGCTTGTCTTAAAAATCATTTAAACACAACAAAAAAAAACCATATTCTCCTGGTTGTCTCCCTGAGCTTTTAAGCTGTTCGCATCCCAGAATGAACAAGTACATACAGTATGCAAAAGCACAAAACCTCAAGGAACTTGAAAAAGCCAGGGGAAGCTAATACACTACTCCATATTATTACAAAAGATGTCAAAAGAAACAAATTTTAAAAACACAGAATAAGGTACAAAGTTTACAAATTAAAAAATTAGTTAAATTCCAGAATGGCCAGTGAGTAAAAGATATAAAAGCTCTGAATCTAGCAATCATTTAAATGATCATTGTATTCCTCAGTTTTAATGACCCCATAGAACATTAAATCTTCCTGGTAAATTTAGCTTCACTTCTTTTCCTGAAATAAACATATATGCATACAATTACTACTGAACCAGGTTTTTAAATGATTTCTTTTATGTTTATATACAATAGTCATGAGGTTCGAATAACTTTCCTTCATTTTGATATTTCAGCAATATATGTCACAGTTAAAACAAATGTTTTTGCTTGACTTTGGATTTTTTTGGTATCAGGAATTGAATTCAGGACCTTATGTTTGTAAGGCATGCACCAGAACCACTGAGCTAAATCCCAGGCACTTAAAACAAACTTCTTAAAACTAAACATTTTTTTACAAAGGAGAATCAAGATGTATCATGTATTGGTACAAACTCTCAACAACAAATGTGATCATAACGTACATATAAAATGTACCAATAAAATCAGTTTTTAAAAACTAAGTTCATAGAAGATAATGGTATTCCAATTTTACTTATGTTATAGAAAGATCAAAAGTACCATTACTCTTACTATATGAACAACAATAAAAATAATACCAAAAGTAAGAGAAAAAAATTACCTCTTTAAAAATGTATAAGAGATATAATTTGGGGGTAAAAAATCTGAAGAGTGAGGCACCAAAAAGATTTGCACTCTTCCTAGGTTAGTAGAGTTTGATATTCATTATTAGCACCATGGACAATTACCAACTCCAAATCATCAGTACAAAGATTATAGCTATCATAAAGGAGCATTGCTGGAAGAAGGACTTATCAGTCCAACTTTTTTTTTTCTTTTGAGACAGGGTCTCGCTTTGTAGTTCAGGCTGGCCTGAACTCACTATGTAGCCCAGACCAGTCTCAAACTCATAGCAATCTCCCTACTTCTGCTGCCCTAGTGCTGGGTTTACAGACATGAGGACCACACCAGGCATTGTGGTATGTGGTTCCAGGGATTGAACTCAGGATCTTGCACTTGCGAGGCAGACACCGGAAACCACTGACCTAAATCCCCACCCCAGTCAAACTTTTAATTCCAATCCTTACACTGCTGTAAGTAATCAGAGTGTAAAAGGGACACAAATACAAAGCTAATTATTCTGACCTTCCAATGACCACATTTCCCTTTTCCATTTATAGGTCTGTAACTGTGTAAGCAACTGTTGAAAAGATAGGAACAGGACTGAAAACGCAAGGAGATCTAGAGCCTACACTGCCTACACTGCAAAGCCCAGCTGACAGATCAATCACAAATTACAAACCATGACACAAAGCAAAAAAATGTTACTCAAAATCAGAATGACTACTAACAGAAAGAAACCTCCAGTTAAGTTATTCAAATTGGAAAATATTTTAAAATAACTACTGCAACTATTTAAAGAATTTAATGGAAAAAAGGGACAAAACAAAAAGATAATTTCTAAAGAAAGAAGTGTTTAAAAATAAAATTATAGTATTAAAAAGTAAAATATCTGAAATAAAGAATTTATTGAATGCTCTGAGAAGGAAAATGATCAAGCAGGGGAAAAAAAGAGAGAAAAACACATTTGTGATTCGTGAGCTCATACCATCAAACTGTAAAAGAAAAAAAAATGATGTGAGCAACACAGGAAAACATCTAAAAATATAACTACAAGAAAAAGAAGACAAAAGAGAAGCAAGAAAAAAACAATTTCAGGAGATACTGGCCAAGAATTCCCTAAATCTGCAAAAAGATTTCAATCCAAAATTCAAAGAATGCTCAGTACATCTCAAGAAGAATGAAAACTAACATACATGCACATCCTCCAACAAAACTCCACAGCCAGTTGTGTACACACAAGCTCTGTGATTAAGTGAATAAGCACATCCAGAAAATTTGCATGCCTTATGTTGAGGTGAAGAACAATTACAATGCCATTAATTTACCAGAAATAATGAAAGCAGAAGGCAACAGAATGCAATGATGTTTAAAGCACCAAAATGTAAATAAATAACTCAGGAGTTTAGAGCCCTTAAAAATGAAAGTAAGAAACATATGCTCAGGGCTGGGGAGTTAGCTCAGTGGTTCCGGCACCTGTCTTACAAGCGCAA